>CAODLS010667874.1:0-11993 GCA_948243855.1 Flueggea neowawraea | reverse complement strand
TGACATTTTGTAATTGGTGAATTCAGAGAGTATGAAGACTAATTTGAAGATTTTGACTGCTTTGAGGACTATTTGGTAATATGTCAAGTCTCGAGGACTAGAACGTAATTTTACATTGGTCGGGACCAAACTGTAATTTTACGTGAGTTTTGAGTTTTGGGTCGAAAGTGATGGATTCACTGTCAGTTAGGATTTTGAGCGACTTGAGGGTTACATATGCATGTGTATGCATTTTGGTACAACCACAGTACCAATGTCTCGTACATCATTATTTCTGATATGCTATTGTTTTTTATAATTGTTTCAGCTTTCTGCCCTTGTCAGCAAGATCAACCATCTAACAGTGGTACCGAGTCCTAGAGCTTGGACATCCAGGTGAGTGAATGACAGCTTCAAACACGTAGGCTGTGTCTCGAAACTGTTTATATTTTTTTATGTATATAACACATATTTGAAACTGGACTAATATAAGGATTGATTAGTTGAATAATTGGATTATGTGAATAAAATATTCACTATTTATTTTTGGACAAGAATTACTTATATATATTGATATATATATTTTGACTGTTTTTTATGTTGAATGCATGGATTGTTTGAGATAATGATTTTTTATTATGGGACACATTTGTTATGGGGTTGGTAGCCTTTGGTATATCAAGGTATGATTTGACCCAGCTATCAGGGTTGTCGATAGCCATGTGCCCTAGTCTGACACATGATTTGTTACCGGATTAGTGGCAGAGTCCACAATCATTATTGAGGTGGTTGAGTGATGCAATTCCCACCACGATTGTTATTGGTCTCATAATACGTATATATTATTTTTGACTATGATACTAGTAGTATCGATTTTGCCAAAGCGCATGTGGTTGTCTTGAGTGTAAACGTTTGCAAAACGTGTTTCTAAAATCATACTATATATGTAGTGGTATACATATAAATATACATTCATGTCGTATACGTGCATGTGGTAATTTTTCAACAGTTTTCAAACCAGTCTTTGTGAGATATGTATTAGGTACTCTGGAGTGTTGACCCTCACTCACTGGGTTTGACCCCCTTTGTTCTTCTATGTTGCCTTGTTTCTATCTTGCAGGCTGATTCGACTTTGCAACTTTTGATATCCCCGCCCAGTGAGACAAATACTTTTGGTTAGTAGCACCCTTTTGTCGGGCTACTTCGTTTGAATTAGATGTTTCACTCCGATATACTGTTGGGTTATATAGTCTGCTGATTGTGGGTGGATTTGCAATTTATCGTTTATATTAATTTTTGATATATTTTATAATTATATATATATGATTTTTTCAAAAATAATTTTATTAAAATGATTTAAATATATGAGTTTATAGTTTATGTATCTTTGAGGTTTGTGCGAGATGTGTCAGACTCTCACAGACAGTTCACCTCTTACATCGATCACGGTCCCAAGAATGGGTTGTGATAGGGAACCTATTCATTTGGTCTATGAAAATCTCACTGATTCCTCAGTTCTCTTTTTGTGTGTTATCAAATACACCAATGCAGCGGAAAAGTAAGCATAAATTGTAGCTATTCAATTTTAGTCTTTTTTTTTTGTAGTTACTAAACTGAGATTTTGTATGCCGATTAGCTATTGACATTAATAGTTTGTTAAATTTATTAATTAATAAAATAATAACATAGTATATTAACTCATTAACATCATCCAAATCAGCATTCTATATAACATTTTCTTTTTTACTATACATCTTCTAAAAAATCTATTCGTTTTCAATTGAGATTCAATTGATTTCAGTTTTTTTATCTCAAATTAATTTATAAAATATTATTATGGCATTCAACTAAAATTCATTTAGTATTTAACTAAATGATGGTATTAAGATGGTATTTGACTAGTTTTTTTTATGACCAGAACAATTTTGCAATTTACATTTTTGATGATTCATGCATTCAAATAAGAAAAACAGTTCACTTTCGCGCAATTACAATTTGTAGAACCTTTTACGAACTTTCTACGACAACCATGTAATTGCCCCAAAAGTAGTGAGAGAAATTAATGTGGCTTGGGTCAAGGCTCAAGTTCAAGTAATTAAGTTCAATGCAATTAGCTCAAGTCTATAGAAATCTATAAGGGAAAATCACACTTTCATATCAAAATGAGATATTGATTTTGAAAAATGTCTTTCAATAATACTAATTTTGAAAAATGCCACTAAAATAAAACTTATTTGAAAAATGTCACATTCACGAGAAATCGAGATATTTTCGCAAAAAAATGAATTTCAGTAAAAAAATTCTATAATTTCTCAGGAGGTCTCCAAAAGTCTTTAAAAGAGGTATCTAGAAGTCTCCAAAAGTCTTCAAAAGGGAGTTTTCAATTTTTTTGATAAGAAGTTTGGTTTAATTCAGAAGGTCTCTAATAGTCTCCAAATGTTTCCAAACTGCTCAATTCTTTCATAAAAAAATTTATTCAATAATTTTTTTTGTATAATTTTCTTAATTAATTTCAATTATTTGTATATATTTTTACGAATTTTACTTTATTTATGATAATTAATTTGATCTTCAAATGTTTACGAATGTCTCCAAATATAATCATCTCTGTATAAAATCAATCAAATTCAACGAAAACCAAACAAAAATAGCACAATCAACCTGGACAAATTGTGTTTGAAAGTGCTATTCTGCATTAAATCATTTAGTCTCACAAAAGCACATATGAACAAATAATAAAAAGAATTTTTATGGAAAAAAATACAACTAAGGATCACTTTCATAATTTAATACAACAAAAAACAAAGGAAGCAGCTAGGGTTCCAACCCTAGTTGTCGCCTCCTTCACAACACAACAGTCTCGCCGCTAGCTTTCATCATTGAATCATCACCGACCGACGAGACTTCAGCACAGATCGACGAGACTCCTTCAACTCTCGCCGTTAGCCTCCATCACAAACCGATGAGGAGAGAGACAAAGACGATAAAAGAGACTGACGAGGAGGCGAAACGGACAGGGAAAGGGAGACGAGCAAAAGAGGAGAAAGCGAAGCCAAGATGAATGATGAGAGGAGAGAACTGAGATCGAGAGAGCATAGTGAGGAATAATAAGAGAAGATGAAGGAAAGAAGGGAGAGAGGAAGAGAGAAGTGGCGTAGGAGGGAGGGCGGATGGGAGTGGTTAGGGTTTCAGATGAGAGAGAACAACAACGAAAGAGGAGAGAGAGGAGGAGAAAAACTAGGAGAGAGAAACGAGAGTAGGAGAGGAGAGGAAGAGACAGAAATGTGGAAAAAGAAAAAAAAATTGAAAAATGAGTAAAAAATGACTTTTATTTGAGTGAATATGACATTTTTAACATCAAATTTTTAAAAATAGCATATGGCAGAACTAAAACTATAAAAAATAGCATTCACCTAATTCCTAAACTTTGAATTATTTTTGTCAAAATCTGAATTTCATTTGAGACATGTGGGATAATTAGCTTAATCTATAAACCAGGCAGTGCCAACTCTAGGCTAAGGCGGCTAAGGCATGTGTCTAGGACCCAAAAAAATGGAGGGCCTTTTTTGATTTTCTTATTAAGTTAATTATGCCACATGTCTCAAATGAAATTCAGATTTTGATAAAAATCATCCTTACTTTGATAATTAGTAAAACAACACATTTTTAACTTTATCTTAGTTATATGTCATTTTTTAAAATTTGGTTCTTAAAAATACCATATCAAACCAAATAAAAGTCCATTTTTTCATCTCATTTTATCATTTTTTCTCTCTTATATGTTTCTCCATCTTTTTTCCTCTATCACACCTCGTTTTTCTCCTCCCTCTCTTCTGCTGCTATTCATAAACCCTAGCCGCTCACCCCAAACCCTAGCCACCCTCTGCCTCCCTTCTACCATCATCCGCACTTCCTCTCCTGGCTTCCATCTCAGATCTCTTCTCTCCTGCGGTCTCTCCTTCGGCTTCTATCTCATCTTTCTTTCTCTCTCCTCAGTCATTCACCTCTCTCCTTCTTCTCGGCTTGTTGCTTCTCTCTCTTTGAGTCACTCCTCTGTCCGCCTTTGCACTCTCTCTCATTTGATCTGTCTTCATCCCTTCTCTCCTCCTCCTCGTTTTCTCTCTTCGTTGATCTCCATCTCGATCATCCAGTTTCTCCTCATGCCTTGTTCTCCTCATTGTCGTCGTGGCTCGTGTTGTTCTCCTCTTCGTCGTCGTGGCTCTGTCTTTGTCGATCTACAAGTATGGCGGCGGGGGAGTGGTGGTGAATGAATTGGGGGGCAGTGACTAAGGTTGGAAAACCCTAACTACTGCTTCTTGTTCCATTTTTTTACGAATTTACATAAAGTGCCATAAGTTTTAAAAGATTTTTAGAAAAGTCCTTTTTATTATTGTTTAATGTAAAAAAAAAAACTTTTAAGAATAATATTTGCAGGTTGAGTTTGATTGATTTTTGTTGAGTTTGATTGATTTTTGTGTAGCAGTGATTATATTTGGAGGCCTTTGTAGACATTTAGAGACCTTCGTAGACCTTTGGAGACTTTCGTAGACTTTTGGAGACATCCATAAAATTTTGGAGATCAAATTAATTATCATAAAATAAATTAAAATTTGTAAAAATATATACAAATAATTGAGCTTAATTAAAAAATACATTACAAAATTTGAATTAATTTTTTTATAAAAAACTTATGCGAATTGGAGACTTTTAGAGACTTCTGAATTAAACCAAACTTCTTATAAAAAAAATTGAAAACTCCCTTTTAAATACCTTTGAAGACATTTTGGCGACTTTTGGAGACATTTTTTTTAGACTTCTGGAGACCTCTTGAAAAATTATATAATTTTTCTATAGAAATTCATTTTCCACTAAAAAAATCAATTTCTCACAAAAATATTATGATTTCTCGTGAATGTGGCATTTCGCAAATGAATTTTATTTTTCTGGCATTTTTTAAAATTAATATTGTCAGAAGATATTTGTCAAAATTAATATTCTATTTTAGTGTAAAAGTCTAATTCTCCCTTTCTTTTTTATACTTTATATTCTCTAGGTGTTACTTCTCCGCTTATTCAGGTGTAATTAGTTACGCCTTTCTTTTTTTGAAACCATGTAATTGGCCATACTTGGTCAACACTTGTTGCTCAATAAAAATTAACTGGATTAGACCCTCCTTTGGACAAAAAAAATATATATTTGGGAAGTATTATATTTAATAGAGAAAAGGCCCAAATTAAATTAAGATGGAGTTATAATAAGTTTAAAAATTTATAAAAAAGTCTTAAAATTATAGTTAATCCAAGGTGAAGACGTATGATAGTTCAAACTATGTGTTAAATTTAATCGCTATTCTAATAAGATAATTTTTTATGCTTAATTTTTTCTAATATTATTAAGTTTACATTTTTAAGTGAAATGCTTAGATAAAAATGATTATTTATTATTTTTATTTAGCATTGAAGTTTTGTTTCTATTTAAAACGATAGTGATGATGTGTATATTAAACTTGTTATATGTAATTTCTACTAAAATTACCAAAAAGATAAATTATAATTGTGAAAATGAAAATACCACTATATCATATTAAATGAAGTAATTTTAAAAAAGGCAAATTTATTTTTATTGCATAGTAATTTATAAAATATTATAACTACTTCTATAATGTTACAATCAAATAGTCCTATTCGAATTAAAAGAACAATAACAATAAGTATATAAATGTCAGAAAATTCCTGACGACGAACGAATATGTAACATGTGGGCCAGTAAGCATGGAAAGGCATAAAGAAATCTGAAAGCTCTAAGAAAATGGCAATCTTATTCTACATGGTAAAGAACTATTGACAAGAGATACAGAGAATGCAGGATCAATGAATATATGTATGGAGTACAAATGAATGTTTGGTTTTAGCAGCATTAGCTGAAGTTGTCACCTGGAGTAGCAGAAATAGGCCGGCTGAGTCTCTTGACCACCGTGGCCATGTATCTTCCCAGGTGTTCAGCAAGATCCAGCTCCGTCACACTAAGCGCCCTTGTGCCGTCCCCGGAGAAAACTCCTGCTCCGTATGGAGATCCTTCTCTTATGGAATCCATTTTGAACATTCCAGCACCAAATGTATAACCAATGGGAACGTAAATCATCCTGTGGTGAACCAGTTGTGTGATGGCGGTCCACCTGCAGCGCGATCAGAACTAATCAGTCGGATGAAAACTAGAGTCGACAAAGCTGACTTCAAATAAAAAGTTTTAACTTTTTAAGTCAGCCAGAATGTAAAAATGTACACTTTCAGTAGTAAGAACTGCACAAATAGATTAATAGGAGAGCCTTAATAGCCTTCAAACTTGAAAAATTTCTGAGCCATATCAATCCAAAACTATGCAAGGTAAACATGATACAGATATAGGAAAATTTGTTATTTATAAAAGATGCTGATTCTTCTTTAATAATCCAAAAGTGCATGCAATCCAATCTAAGACAAGTTTTTAAACATGGGAACTCATCATTTGTTCTGAAAAAACCAAATAAGGAGCTTAGGATCAACCTTGAATGCTTTTCCTGTTATTCTTCTGAATCACAATTCGATTCACTAGCAAGACTTACAACCATCCAATGATTATATTTAAGCACAGAGAAAACAAAACAAAGAAGCAAAGATAAGATGCTAGGCATGGCGTGCAACGATGGTCAGCCGAATAGCTGACAAAACTAGATACAGAATTCAGCTCATAGTAATAAAATCAAAGCAGTTCTGCTCATATATTCACACAGTTGAATTGCTGTTGCATACTGAGCAATTTGGAATACTTAAAGACGAATGGATATGTTGTGTTGGCTTATGATTCAAAGAGCAGATTAACTTCTCTGCTAAATAGTTTGCAGATTTTAAACTTCTGTATCTTCCCTCATCTGAATCAAAGTACTTAAACTCATGATTCATTCTTTTTGAACATTTGTACCTCGCATTAAAGTAATTTTACAAAAAGTCCATTCGTATCAGAAACACAATAAAGAACTGATATTGTTCTTAATTAATTACGGGTTCAGGGCATAAAATTCGTTTTCACAAGTTTTCCCTAAATGTAACACGTTCTGCTCACAGTATTATCAAAATTTACTTCAAAGCACTAACACAATATGAAGCCAACTGGTAATCAAATCATTTCTACAGTATCAAACTACCAATCTGAAATTCAATTCTACCAGGAATTCTGGTACTATTGAACTAACTAGCAGATAAAGAACACTTACGCAGTGGTCTCTTGGCCACCTCCTTGTGTGCGTACTAACAAAAAACCAGGCAGCACACCAGCAAGCTTCTGCTCCATCCACAATTCATCGGTAGAGTCAAAAAAGGATTTCATCTGAGAAGCCATAGACCCAAACCTTGTCGGGAACCCGAACAAGAATCCATCAGCATTAACCATTTCATCTACACGTATAACGGGAACCTCATTTCCTTTGTAAGGCACCTTCATTTGCTCCAAAACCTCCATTGAAAATATCTCCGGAACCCTGTACAACACCCCTTCAACACCATCAATAGAATCCGCTCCCTTCTTCATTCTCCTTGCCAACAACTCCACATGTCCACACATCGAGTAAAACACAATGAAAATTCTAATTTTTTGTAACATTTTCCTCTACAATACAACTAGCCTGGACTGAATTGGTTGCTCTGTTCTGGTTCTGATTGATAACAAGAGAATTTCTATCTGGGTTTGGAGGGTCCTGGTCAGAAACATCTAAAGGCGCTATCTTTTTGCTAGGTACGCAACCACTACCTTTACCCATTATCAAGATTACTTCAAAGGGCATTTCAAGAATGTATTATTTGTGCAAGAAATGGATTAGTCTTACTGGTTTCTTTGATTGTCTTTATGGTTTACAATGAAGGACAGGAATTATAAAAGCAAAAGTAGCAAAAGAAAAAACATGTATTAATTACATGGAAGTACAATAATTGGAAGAATCTGTTTTTGTACCTGAACTGGATGCTGTTGACTTTACTCTTCCTTAGCTGTTCTTGCCCGAGTTGCCGGCATTTTGTCCATAAAATACTTTTGGTGCTGAACGTCGTCGTTTGGTCTGGAATAAAGTCTACAAAACGAACGCACCCTTTTTTGTGATTTTATCTTCGTCTCCTCTCCTCTTTCCGACACTTGACTGGAAAATCTTTCATATTGTTTACTGTATCTATAACGCAATAGACGTTTGTATAGCCGTGATTAGATTAGGAGTTTCTTATGAAAAGAAAATGGCAGTGTAAGTTTTTTCTTAATATTTTTTTGTAAGACAATTATAATATATGAAATATGCTATATGTTGATCCAATATACAAGAAAACAGGAGATATTTTCAGTGAAGATATGTTTTTTCATTTTAAATAGTTTGAATCTGTCAATAATTTAAAGTGGATTCCATTGCTGTGCTTTTGAAGGAAAGTGAGAATATCTCCAAGACATGTGGGAAACAAGACAATACACAAGGAGTTCTTTGGGGTACAAGAATAATGGCTTCTACTTCTTTAATGAAAAAGCAACTAAAAGGAGTTCAATATACTTTGTGAACTGAAGAATGTAAACACCAGTTAACATCAGATAACAATCATCAACACTACCCAAATCCAAAGATGTTGCAAAACGAAGAAAAAAGATGAAAAATATGGTATCATTCCCATTCTTTCATTCAGAAAATAACAAAACCTTGCTTCCACGAGGAATGTAGACGATGTAGGAAGTTTTGATATCCTGAAACTGCATAAAATGCATATCTGCAGAGCTGGTAATCCTAAAATCAAGTTGGAAAACTCATCAACATTTGCAGTTTTCAACTCTGCCGTCAAATGATGAACCAATATATCGTGACAATCACATCCTTCCTTCAATGTTTCCTTCTTGGACCTCTTAAACTCCCATGGTGGTAAACAACCTTTATAGTGAGGGTGGAGAAATAAAGAAGACATTGATACCTCACTTTGTGGCATCGAGATTGATGACAAGCAAGTGAAGGCACTTCTCAGTCACTTTTTTTTTTAATTGACGCGCTCCTGGAAATTGGGATCATGTCTTACAGTGGTAGCCTTGAGGGCCTCCGGCAATATGCAGTTGCACAATGAACATAACGAACAAACAACATCAAATGCAAAAGAATTCAGCGATAATTATGTAATGTTTACAGCTAGACTGTCCACAAAAAGATATGTTTGTTGACATACCTATTCTTGCGAGTCTGTTAATCCATTTTGGTATTCGGTTCGCAGTCAGTTTGTAGCATATATCTTCACAGAAATGGTTACAGTTCTTTCTTTTGTCAGCAAGTTAAAGTTTTATTGCTGCAAAAAAATATATACAATCCACTTACAGAAGAATCCCACTCTCCCCCTACAACTGTATAAGAAACCCATGCTATACCCAACTCTGCATTCCAACTATGTCTATATAATCAGGAAGAAATTGGTATCTAATACTATAACAAAAATTTCTAATCACTCTATCTCTATCTGGAGCATCTCCCTCAAAAATTCAAGAATTAAGTTCACGCCATATACTATATACAGAGCTTGTCAATGCAATTCGTCGAATCTGAGAGGTTTTGCTTTTAGACCCCGCCCGCCTTCCTCACAAACCACATAACTTCTCTAACCCATCTCAATAGCAATCTGTTGATCTGGCATCTGCTTAGAATGTTCTTCCAGATATCGGAGGAGAAGTTACATTAAAAAATCAGGTGGGATACTGTTTCAGACTTTCCTCCACAGAAAACACAGATATCATCTCCAAGAGCTCCCCATTTCAAGAGTTTGCTTTTGGTTAACAATCTATTTTTAATGGCCAGGCAGCAGATGAAAGAATGTTTAGGGCTGTGGTTTTTGCCTCAAATTAATCTCCACCAAGGCAACTGTATAGCTTTAGGTCTGCGGTGTTCCCAAGCAGACGTAATTGTGCAGGAACCACGAGCTGTAAGTATCCAACTAATAGAATCTGGTTCTGCTTGGATCCTCTATTGTTTGATCAGAAACCAAATTGCAGCAGCTTGAGGATTAGGAGGTCTAGGTAATCTCCATCTCCCTGGAATCCTGACGACCAGGCATCTAGAAAGGTATTCCATAGTTAGTACAAATAGTAAGGGAGAGAAAGGATCTCCTTGTCTCAAGCCTTTTTGCCTCTCAAAAAAACCCTCTAAACTCCCATTAACCATAGCCGAATATGTAGGAGATCTAACACATTCCATAACCCACTGGATAAACTTCACGGGGAACTTGAGTCCTATGAAGCATTCCTCCAAAAAAATCCCAAGAAACAGAGTCATACACCTTTTTGAGATCTACTTTAAGGGCACATTTAGCTTTCCCTTTGTTCTTATGATACTCTCTAACCAACTCACGTGCTAACAGCACATTATCCACAATTCTCCTGTTCTTCATAAAGGCGGACTGGTATACGGAGACCAAGGAATCCATAAGTTGTCCCAATCTTCCAGTGAGTACCTTAGAGATCATCTTTTACAAAATTATACAACAGCCGATAAGTCTGTAGCATGCCAAACATTTTGGATTATATTTCTTAGAGATTGTTGGTGAAATTGTGTCTTAGTCAAATTATTAATATATATTATTATTTAATTATTTTATAAAGAGATATTTTATTTTTATAAAATATAATATATTTTATAAAGATAAAATTTTATGAATAGTTTATTCTTTCTTATGTCGTCAAGTGTGTGACTTAATAGTAAAACCATAAAGATAAAAGGAATATCATTCTAAATGTCGCTAATCGATTATTATCATGAGAATGATAATGAATTAAGGTTAGTATGTTGCTAAGTAGATAATTACGTTTTACTAATTATGGATATGAGATATCAACTTAGAACATAGATACATGTTGGAGAACATGTATTGGACTGGTTCGCTATGAAAGCATTTCATGGATTATTGTCACAAATTAGCTTTCATGCAGTGGTGATGTTTGAGTCATCTGACTGAAACTCACTATCGACTCTTACATGAGAAATCACATGTTTAGACTTAGTCAAACGTTATCCGTAACAGGGTAACAATAAAGGCTATTGGATATGTCATGAATAATGTAGAAGAGTGATAGTGAAAGTGATGGATTTATTCCTCTTATGAAGAGTAATATCTCTTGGCCACTTGATGACTAGGATTGATGAAATGTATGCATACTCGAATGAATTGATAAAGGAGTTTATCAATGTCATTTGTCATATCAATCTACTTGAGATCAAGATATATGCTAAACAATATAAGGTTGACATGTGAACATGTCTTATACATAGATGAGATTTCGTGTGACAAAAGGACTAAATATCAGACTGTGAAATATTAACTCGGATCACCGACATCCACTCGATTTTGGATTGTTATAATGTATTACTAGATACCACTTATGGACTTTAGGCCCAAAGGTTTAAGACAAAGCTCATTGCCAATTTCGAGTTGGCCTATTGGGTCACACACAAGAATAGATTGGATTGGTTACAAAGATTCTCTCTTTGTAGTGATTGAATTATTAAGAAGATTAATTTGATTAATCAATAATAAATTAGAGTTTTATGATTTATGTATTAAATAAGATTTAATACATGGTCCATTAATATAATGAGCTTTTAATATAAATCACCAATTATCATGGTTATGATTATTTAACTATGTGTGACATAATTCGGCCCATGTGAGTGATTTATTTAATGATAATGTATCATATAATTAAAAGCTCAATAACATTACTGAGACCCATGTGAATTTTGGCAATGCCTAACCTATTTAGGAGCATGAAAATTTTGGCACAATAAATCTAAATAGGGAGGGAGAAATTCGGCATCCATCCTCCTATTTTTTAGGAGTCACTTTCCTTGTGTGACAAGGAGAATTTTGACACATGCACTAACTAATTAGGAGTTCATGACTAATTAGGAGCTTTATTCTTGTGTGAAAAGGAAAATAAAATCTTAATTTGTATGTGGCAAATTTAATTAGGAAGTTTTTATT
>CAODLS010667727.1:0-30010 GCA_948243855.1 Flueggea neowawraea | reverse complement strand
ACTTTATTTTCCATATCAAAACGTTGGTTAATAATAATCATATACCCAGATTATTAATTAACCCAATAATTATTAGTCCATATTTCATGCCAAACCCGACATATCAAAAACATCATATACTCAATTTGAAAGACACAGCCTATGTGTCTGAAGCTTCCATTTCACTCACTGGTATCCAAAGCTGCAGATCCAATCAAACACTACTCGTGGGTGGCTGCTCCTGCTGACAAGCACACGGAGCTGTACAAACATAGACATAACAAATATCAATATGTGGTATTATGGCGGTACCAATGCATGTATGCAAATGCAGATGCTGACCCTACGTCGAGAGTGAATCTGTCACGACCCATTCCCGGGACCATGGAAGCCCGACCCATCTCGCACAAGCCTCAAAGATTTAAAATTATACCCGTTCATTTATTTAAACCATTTATATGAGAATAATATATATATCAAAATATAATATATGTAAATATACACAAAGCGATCTAATTGCAAAACATAATATCAAAATCAAATACACAACCCCATAACCTTACAACATTCGGAATGGAGCATCTACTACAAAAGACGTAGCCGGGCAAAAATGCGCTACTAACCAAAATAATTGTGTCTCACTGGGCGGAGAACGTCCAAAGGCTGCGGGGTCGAAGTCAACCTGTAATCATGGAAACAAGACAACACAGAGAAACAAAGGGGTCAACCCAGTGAGTAAGGGACAACACTCCATATTGCCTCATTTGTGCCTCACAAAGACTGGTTTGAAAACCATTTGAAAACTAGTACATGCGATATACAATAGGTATACATACTTATACACTATATACATAGTATGGTTTTCGAGAAAACATTTCGAAATCATTTGCACCAAAAGCATACACATGCATATTGGTAAAATACTAACCATAGTGTTAGGTTTTCCTGAAAACCTCATATACTTATCATGGGTCCATAGGAACTCGTGGTATGGTCTATGTCACTCTCCTACCATATAATGATTAGGGTCATGCTACTGATCCATAATCCAATCATGTATCAGGTCAGGGTAACATGGCTACCATCTACCTCGATAGCTAGGTATCATCATGCATTGGTATACCAAAGACTACGTACCCCATAGCGAAAGTGTACCACAATCAGAAACATAATCAAAGCCATGCATATTCATTGTCAAAATACGTGAAAAACATATGTATATCAATACATACATATAACTTTCTTCAAAATAAAACCATAAATACTTATTCACATAATCCATTTTCATATATTTAACCAATCATTGGATTAGTCAAGTTCATAATTTAGTTATAACACATCAAAAACGTATACAGTTTCAAGACATAGTCTATGTGTCTGAAGCTGCCATCCACTCACTTGGATGTCCAAGCTCTAGGACTCCAATCAAGCACCGCTGGTGGGTGGCTACTGGTGCTGGCAAGCACAGGATGCTATAACAAATACAACATGACAACATCAATATATGGTAGGTCGTACCGAATGTATAAGTGCAATGCAAATGTCCAACTCGCAAACGAGTACCTTCCAACTATCTAAAAACTCATAAATACTCTAAACATCCTCAAAAACACAAATCTGATATCCTCTTCTTCAAAACAAATCAAAATCAAAAAATGACATTTTCAGCGATGTCCCTGCGACGAAAAATATTTGCAAAAATACCCTAACTTTTGATTCGACTGGATTCAATATTTTCGATCAAACCAATCAACTTAAAATCATCCCTGGAGTCTAATTTCATCATTGGTTTCAATCAAAACCACCTAAAATCATTCAAATCAAAAATCACATTTTCGGACCAAAAATGAATCCATAAGAAAAAACATAAATTTCTCATCTATCAAAGCAAATCTATGTTCCTTATTGTTCCTCATACATATATCTATCATAAACAACTCCAAATCAAACCAAAAATCCAGCCAAAACCGAACCCTAGCTCCTCACAACTCATTTTTCGGTCAAACATGAACATCAGCAAAGATGAGCATAAAAAGGAGTCAAAATAGAAAATAAATGGTGAAAATATCTCAAATTTGATATAGGAATGTCTTGAGAGTAAAATGAATCAAATTTCATCGGATTTGGGTAAGAAACGAGAGAGAAATGACTGAAAACTGAAGTGGTGTCGGTTCTGGTTTAACAGAGAAATCTACAGAACAAAACGACGTCGTTTCCCTCGAGTGTCCAATGTCACACTCTCAAACGACAAGCGGAACGCCCAGTCGACCGGATGCAACGACACACCGTTTGAGTTGCCTTGCGTGAATGCGCGAGGGTTCCATTCCACGACGCGTCGTTTCCAACGAGATCCAAACGCACGCACGCGAACAACAATCGTTTCGGCGTGAACGACAAAGCCCCCAGCGACGAACGACTTGCAGTATGGCAACCCAAAGCGAACGATTGGTCGTCTGGTTGCATTTTCTAGTTTTTTTTTTCAAATTTTCACCATTTTCACTTTATCAAACACTTCCTAAATTACCCCTAATCTTCATTAATCACCAAATTAACATCAAAAACATAAAATTAACCCTCCAATCACAAAAAAAAAAAAAAATTCAAATAAATTTCCAAATTATCCAAAATAATGATTCCAAACTAATTATCCCAAATATAAGTTTCCAAAATAACTAATAAAATATGGGGTATTATAGAATCCATAATCCCGACCCAAAATATACCATATACGTAAAATTATAGTTTGGTCCCCGACCAGTGTAAAATTATGTTTTAGTCCCCGAGACTCAACAAATTGCAAAACAGCCCCCAATGACTGCTGGGGTTACTGACTGAACATTCATAACTCGGAATCTCCAAATTTTAGCCCAAACTCTAAGAAATCGCAAATTAGCCTAATTCCTCAAAATTACAAAAATATCCTGAGTTTTCCAAAATTACAATTCTATACCTCAACCTTTCAAAATTTCAAATCTATACTCTAAAGTTAAGAGTTTACATATCTAGGCCAAAACTTTGCAGAATTTACAAAACTATAAAAAACTCTAATTTTATTCTCAAAAATACCAAAGTTCTGATTCAACCAATGAATCTCCAAACCAATCATGTATCCCAACTTTAATCGGCCTCCTGAACATGAATCTAACCTCAGATTCAACAGAAAAACCCATTCATGCTCAAATCATCAAAACCAGAACCAAACCCTAGGTTCACCAAAAACTCATCAAATCATTCGATTCAAAGCTTGAATCAAGTTCATACAAGTCCCCTATAACATATTCTAACATCCTCTAACATCCATTCATCACAAATCATCCAAAAATTGAAACCCATTCCAAATTCGGACAAAATGCATTTTCATGAACCAATGCATGAAAATGAGTTATAAATTAAGAAAAGATGTTGATCTTACCTCAGAAATGGATTGAGAATGTTGGGGAACCAAGATGAGAGTGTTTCAGAGCAATTTCGAGAGATTGTGAGTGAAAAATGACAAAAAACGTCGGTTTCGGCCGTTTTAAGAGCTACATATCAAAACGCATCGTTTTGACATTTTCAAAGGCAACGTACATCATACTCAATGACAGTGTACGCTGTGATGGCGTACAACGTACGTCGTGAAGCATCCAGTAGCCACAGATTCAAGAAACACAACCCAACGTACGTCATACACAAGACAACGTACGTCGATCATCCTTGAATCTCCAGATAATGTACGTCAGACCAAGCCAACATACGTTTTGCTGCTTTCCAGATAACGTACGTCTTCCTCAGCTGACAAGGTACGTTGTACACAATGACAACGTGCGTTGTCACCCTCCAATCACATACATAATGTTCCACACTCCCAAATGTGTATCGGACCTCCCTTGAGATTCGATGACACCTAATCCCCGAAAATACGTCTGATTACCTAAAGATCAAATCCAACTTTGCTAGAAAGCTGCAGTATTCCTTGACAGAAATGAGCGGAATATTACATACTCCCCCTCAAATGAAATCCATCCCCTAATTTCCAAGCACTAAGTTAGAGCTAACTGCACTAGTACCACCTTTAGTATCAGAGTGCACTACTACTCTAGACATACGAATTTAGACCATTAAAAGAAAACCAACTGAGTAGTCCCCCCAATAGACACCGAGTTTAAAGACCCAAAAATAATCCCAACATCAGGATTTCATGGTCACACTATCGAGCATCTAACTCACTCGATCTCCCACTATGCAACATGATCAGAGTATGCAGAACAATAATACAATAATGCATGAATAGAGATAGAGATAGAAACGTACTAACCTACGAATCTGCAGAGCCAAACAGGTGCGGATATCTATGATGCATCTTGTCCTCGGCCTCCCAAGTAGCCTTTTCCACAGAATGGTGTCTCCAAATCACCTTTACCGAAATAATCTCTTTGTTTCAGAGTCTCTTGACCTGCCAATCAACAATCCGAACTAGAGTCTCATCATAAGACAAGTCGGGTATGACCTTGACCGACTGTGGTGCCAAAACATGCGATGGATCAGAGATGTACTTCTGCAGAAGTGATCCATGGAACACCGGATGAACATAAGCAAACTAGGGCGAAAGTGTCAACTCATAAGCCACGACCCGAACTCGACCGATGACCTCAAATGGACCAATGTATCTCGGGCTCAACTTGCCCTTCTTCCTAAGTCTCATAACGCCTTTCATCGGCGATACTTTGAGAAATACATGGCCACCAACCACAAACTCCAAATGTTTACACTTTGGATCAGCATAACTCTTTTGATGACTATGAGTAGTCTGAATCCTCTGCTGGATCAACCTAACTTTCTCAGTAGTCTCTAAGATAAGATCTGACCCCAGTGGCTGCCTCTCACTGACTTCAGCCCAACATAGTAGAGATCTACACTTTCGGCCATACAACTCCTCGTATGGCGCCATCCCGATACTCGAATGGTACAAGCAAACTCCACTAGAGGTAAATGAGAATCCCAACTCCCGGCAAAATCCACAGCACACACTCTCAACATATCCTCTAAGGTTTGAATCATGCGCTCAGACTGACCATCAGTCTGCTGGTGAAAAACGGTACTGAAATCCAATCGAGTACCTACTCTTTTTGCAATTTACGCCAAAACTGCCAAGTGAACTAAGGTCCTCTATCAGACACGATAGAAACTGGCACACCATGCAGACATATGATCCTGTCAACATATATCATCGCTAGGCATGCCGCTCCATAGGTCGTCTTAACAGGGAGAAAATGTGCTGACTTGGTCAATCGATCAACGATGACCTAGATGGAGTCGTATCCCGAAGATGTCCTCGGCAGTCCCAGTACATAATCCATGGTGATGCGATCCCATTTCCACTCTGGAAGTGGTAATTACTGCATCAATCTGGAATAACGCTAATGCTCAAACTTTACTTGCTAACACGTCAAGCATCGACTGATAAACTCGCTAATGTCCTTCATCCCTGGCCACAAATAGGACCCTCGAACTCGATACATCTTAATGTACCCTGGGTGAACAGAATATGTGGAGTTGTGACCCTCGATCATAATCTCCTCGCACAACCCATTAGAAGATGGTACACACAATCTTAGTCCAAACCAAATGACTCCAGACTCATCTAAACTGAACCCCAGTACACCAGATGATCTCACTTTATCGATCAAACTTTGCATCTCAAAATCCTCCTTTTGAGCTTCTCGGATCTAATCTAGCAAAATAGGTCTCGCCTCAACATAACCCAACAAAGTCCCTGAATCATCAAACTATAACTCAACTCCTGACTCCATCAGACATTGCCATTTCGATACTGAAAGACATCTTTCCATGGAGATATGAGCTAAGCTACCCATTGACTTCCTACTCAGCACATCAGCTATGACGTTAGCCTTGCCAGGATGATATGATATAGTGCAATCATAATCCTTTAGCAACTCTAGCCAACGTCTCTGCCTCAGATTTAGGTCTCTCTGCCCAAAAAAGTACTTTAGACTCTTATGATCCGTAAAGATCTCAAAAGTCTCTTCTTACAGATAATGCCTCCAGATCTTGAGTGTGAACACCACTGCCGCTAACTCCGAGTCATGTGTCGGGTAATTCTGTTCATGCCTCTTAAGTTGTCTTGATGCATATGCAATTACCTTACCATGTTGCATCAATACACAACCTAGGTCAACTCTTGATGCATCACAATGCACCGCGAGCCTCTAGAACCCGACGATAACACCAACACTGGTGCACTCCTCAAATACTTCTTCAGTTTCTGGAACACATCCTCACACCTATCAGACCATACAAACTTAGCTCCCTTTTAGGTTAATCATGTCATAGGAGCTGCAATCCTTAAGAAATCTTGGATAAACCTCTTATAATACCCAGCCAACCCTAGGAAACTTTGAATCTCTGTAGTGATCTTAGGTCTCTCCCAATAGAGTATTGCATCCACTTTCTTAGGGTCAACCATAATGCCCTCTCTCGACACTACGTGTCCCAAGAATGCCACTTCTTCGAGCTAAAACTCACACTTCAAGAATTTAGCATACAACTGATGCTCTCTCAAAGCCTGCAAGTCTGACCTTAAGTGGTCCTCATGCTCCTCCCTACTCCTCGAGTATATCAGAATGTCATCAATGAAGACAATCACGAATCGATCCAAATACGGTCTGAATACTCTGTTCATCAAATCTATGAATGTCGCTGGTGCGTTGGACAAACCAAACGACATCACCAAGAATTTGCAGTGACCATATCTAGTTTAGAATGTTGTCTTAGGAATGTCCTCACCTCTAATCCTCAACTGATGATATCCCGACCTTAAGTCGATATTAGATAACCATTGTGCACCCTGCAACTGGTCGAACATATCATCTATATTTGGAAATGGATATTGGTTCTTCACCGTCATCTTGTTCAACTGTCGGTGGTCGATACACATATGAAGACTATCGTCCTTCTTCTTTACAAACAAGATCGGCGTACCCAAGGTGAAACGCTCGGTCGAACAAATCCCTCAACTAAGGCTCCAATTCCTTCAACTCAGCTAGCGCCGTCCGATACGGTGGAGTCGATATTGGATCGGTACCAGGCTGTACCTCTATGGCAAACTCAATCTTTCGATCAGGCGGAAGTCCTGGTAACTCATCTGGAAATACATCAGAAAAGTCTCGTACCATATGTACGTCTCTAACTCTCAACTTCAATCCCTCGGACTTAGTCAGAATGAAAGCCAAATATGCCTCACATTCTCGGTGAATCATCCTTTTGGCTCTGTCCGTTGACACGTATCCCCATACAACACTATCCAGCTCACCTTGATAACAGAACTCAGTCTGACCAGGTGGTCAAAAACATGGTCTCTTAGCAAAACAATCCAGGATCGCATGCCAGTCAAAAAGCCAATCCATGCCCAATATGACATCAAACTCTCCCACGTCTAGAAAATTGAGATCGGCCTTCAACTCATGCTCATCTATGGCAATCACACAACCTTGGACCCCAGATTTGGTCAATGTCTTGTTACCCAGAGGTGATGAAACCTCTAATAGCCTATCCAACTAATGCAACACTAACCAGGCCCGCTCCACAAACGGTGGGGTGATAAATGAATGTGATGCTCCAGTATCAAATAATACATATGCAGGAGTACCAGATATAGAAAGCGTACCAGTAACTGCGGCATTGGAGGTTTGAGCCTCTTGACGGGTGAGATGGTATACTCGAGCCTGCCCCCTGAAGCATTGCTCTGGGCTGCCCGGCCTCTAGCATTACCCTGACCACCCTGATTTTGGCTCTCAGAGCTCCTACCAGCTCTTCTGCCAGCACCGGTACTCGCTGTCCCTGAGCCTCCTACAATAGACTATCCTGCTTGAGCATCAGTACCTTATTTTACCGGACACTCTACTACCTTATGACCCAGTTGCTTACAATGGAAGCAGTTGCATGAAGCTCTATTAGTCAACAACTCTGATTTTCTTTTGACTTTGCACGATTTTTCCACTGCCTATATAAATATGTTTTCTTTCTTTTCTTCTTCATTTCTTCACTTTTGCACTTAGTCTCCATTTCCTCTCCATTGTCGTGCCTTGTTTTCTTCAAATAAGGTAAGGAATCCTTGGCTCAATCTCCTTCATTCTCTATTGATTTAAGCTTGAGTTTTTTTTTTCATTTTTTGCTTTTTGCTGAAAGTTTGGGAAATGGTAGTTTTGGTTTTGGAACACTTCTGGGCATGATTTTAGAGTTAATATAGTTGGGTTGATGGATGAAAAGAAAAGGGAAATGAAGGACTAGGTAAAGGGCGGATGTGATGATTTTTTGTTTGGGTAAACTTTGTTGAAAATTTGTT
The DNA here is from genome assembly GCA_948243855.1 of Flueggea neowawraea. Taxonomy (NCBI): domain Eukaryota; kingdom Viridiplantae; phylum Streptophyta; class Magnoliopsida; order Malpighiales; family Phyllanthaceae; genus Flueggea; species Flueggea neowawraea. Next base: position 21,687 of record CAODLS010667727.1, on the reverse strand, counting down.
GGTTAAATATGGTTTTATTGGACTGTTGAGTGGCTTAAGGTTTCTGGAATTTTGGTTGAGGATGAGGAACAATTTTTGGGTTTATGGATGAATGAGGAGAAGTGATTTTGGTTGGATGAAAATTGGAATTTTGAGTTAAAAAGGTTTCTAGGTTGTTGGTTTCATTTTTGAAAATTAAGACCGAAAGTGAGGATTGTGATTGGTTGAAAAGTGAGGACTAAAGTGGATATATGCTCTGGAAAATTGGCAGAAATTGTGATTTTGAGAAATTAAAGTTAAAAATGTAATTTTAGGAAATTGAAAGATTTATATATTAATTTAAAATACTTTGAGGACCATATAATAAATTCTAAAAAGTTTGGGGAATAACCCATAATTTTTTGAGGTTCTAGAGACTAAATGTTAATTTTGCATAAGTAAGGGGCTAGACTGTAATTTTATGTAGATTTTGGATTTTGGGTCCAGAGTGATAGATTACCATTTGATATGGATTTTTGGGACCTTGAGAGTCTGCATTTGCATAACATGCATTTAGTATTGCCACAGTATCGCGTTTCGATTTGTCTCTGATATATCTGTTGATATATATTTGTATGTTCAGCTTCTTGTTCGTGTCAGCAAGACCAGCCACCAACGAGTGGTGCTTGACTAAATTTTGCGCTTGGATTTCTAGGTGAGTGAACAGCAACTTCAAACACATAGGTTTTGTGTCGAAACTTCTATTATTATTTTTGTTGTGCTGGACATAAATTGAAATTGGACTAATCTAAGGATTGACTAAGTAATAAACTAATTATGTGTTTATTAATCAATATTATACTTTGAAACTGATATATATATATATATATATATATATATTCTTACGAATTTGATGCTAACCACATGCTTTGACTTTATACTATGTAATAGTATAACATGATTTTGGTTTTCTAATATGGGGCACCCGTGCTGCGGATAACAGTAGCCTTTTGTGTACCAATGCATTGAAAAAACCTAGCTACCAGGGATGCTTATCCAACACATGATGTGTTAGTGGCAGAGTCCACATCATATATGTTCTAGTGCTAGATGCACACATTTGATATGGTCTCATATTCACGATATATGTTTTGACTCTGAAACTTATTTGATATATTTTTCATACCTGCTGTTTGCTTTACTTGGAAACATTTTGGAAAATAATTTTTGAATGCTACTATGTATTAGTGTGTGTTTGTGTGTGTGTGTGTGTATATATATATATCTACCTAAATTTCATGTGGTAGTTTTGAATTGTTTTCAAAACAGACTTTGTGAGACATCTATGAGGCAGTCTGGAGTATTATTCCTCATTGGACCCTGACCCCCTTTATTTTCTATCTATGTTGATTCCTATATCTCAGGTTCATGGATTTTGGCTTCGACAACCGTTTCGCATCTTGATTTCCATTGAGGCGTCTATTGGTTAGTGATGCCCTTTTGTCCGGGCTCTCATTTTGTATTGTTAGAGCTTCGCACTGAGATGTTGTAGGATTACGGGTTTCCCATATATATTTGATATTCTATATCCTGATTTTGTCCTTATGATATATTTTTGGATATATTAACCATATGATTTATATTATTTATTTTACTGCTTATGTTTTAAACGGTAAATTTTTTTGTTAAACATTTTTACATTTTAATTAAACGTTTTAGGTAGTATATTTTGATGTTTGAGGCTTGTGCGAGATGGGCCGAACTCCCATAGACGATTCACCTTGTACGCCAGTTACAGCCTGATTTTTGGTCATGACATAATGGGTGTAAGCTTTTCCAAGTGCTTTGAGACCATTGATTACGTCATTTAAGCAGTCAAACATCTCTTGAATAGTCTCTTCTTCCTCCATCTTGAATAACTCATATTTGTGCAGAAGAAGAGAGATCTTTTTTTCCTTCACTTAGCTTGTCCCTTCATAATTCATCTCCAAAGTTTGATAAATCTCTTGTGCCATCTCACATTGTTGGATTTTGTTGAATTGATATTTGCTTAAGGGATAATAGAGAATAGTCATTGCCTTGTGATTGTAGGTGATAAGCCTTTTGTCATTGTCATTCCATTCTTCTCTTGGCTTCTCCACTTTTCTTCTTTCCACCAATATTGTTGGCACCAATGGACCATCCTCGACAACTTACCATATTTTCATGCTTTGTGATTTAAGGAACACCATCACCGTTGTTTTCAAATAAGTATAATCACTACCATCAAAGAAATGAGCTCGATTAATAGCCAATCCTTGATATCTAGAAATATCATTTAAGAATGCCATTTTTGGTATCCTTAACTCTTTGGATGTTAAGCTAAAACTATTATCAAGAGCACAAGCTCTGATATCAATTGTTGGTCCTAAGAATGACGCTCCAAGAGGGGGATGAATTGGAGTTTTAGAGAGTTTGAAAACTTTGTTGAAAATCTTTTGCAAATTAAGACAAATAAAAAAAGTTCTTGTCAATCAAGAAACAAAATCAAATGCGGAAACAATCAAATATCAAATATCTAATTCACAAGCAATATAAATTAAATGTAAATCAAAGTAAAAAGAGTAGGGAGAGAGAAAACAAATATGGATCTACAGTGGTTCGATCCTCTTTTACCTATGTCCACTCTTTGAGATTGACTCAAGAATTTCAATCCATTATCTCCTCACTTCCGGATGGAGGGAAATGGTTTAAAACTTCTCCTATTTTCAAGGATCACAAGGAAACCTTTACAAGCTCTATTTTTTTGCAAGAAAAAAACTAAGAAACCTACATTCTCTTGTTTTCCAATGAAACAAAACAAGGAAAACCTCAAACCCTTTTCTTCAAAATCTCAACAAGAAAACCTATTCAACCCTCAATAAAATACTTTGATTGTTACAAAGTATATTTTCAAAACACATATTTAAAGCTCAACCCAACCCAAATGTGATTGCAAGTAAAATAGCTCAAATAGGTAGAAATGTAGAATAAGAGATCTAGAGAGAAAATAAGATAACAAAGTTTGCCCAAGGTTTTTCTTTTTTCTTTTGAAGTTAGAGATTCCTATTTATAGCCTTCCTGAATTTTGTGACTGTTGGAATCAATAATATTGGCATTGTGTAATAAATCCAAATGTTGTGCAATGCTGATCTCATCCCTTTTACGTGCTTAGATCTTTCCTCTACGTGCTTAGAGAACACTGCATTATTTCTGGAATGTCTTTAAGTGCTTAGACTATAAGCTAAGTGCTTAGACCATAAGCTATGTGCTTTAGACCTATATTACCCCGCCCGTTCCAACTACATTTCTCTGTAGCATTCCGATCAAATTCGATCGATCTTTGGATGTTCAAGATGATAATTGGGTGTTTGATGATGTTTTTAAGTGTTTAAGTCTTTAAATGTCGATGTAATTCATTTGGATTGAATGGAAGAAATGATGTTGGTGAAAATCAGCCATGAAACGCGTGTGTGATGGCTGAAACATTCGTTTCTTTGGTCAGCTCTGCTACGTGTCATTTGGTATGCTATAGTTTGCAAAGAAAAGTTGTAGTCTGGTGCGACACGCTCATCTCAGGGGAAGACACGCTCATCTCAAAAGAGGCATACACGTCTCGTCCTCTGTAGAATTGTTTTAAAAGCCCCAAAACCGACTCCTTTTGGCCTCTCTTCCCATTTTTCACTCAAACTAGCTCCAAAATTGTTCCAATCTCTCTTCCAATGCTCCTCTTTGATTTCGTATCATCTCTTGAGCTAAGAACACATTTCTAATCTCTCCATTTCATCATTTTCATGTTTGAATCATAGATTTGGGTTTTGGACGATTTTGAAGGTTAGGTTCAAATTTTCTTGATTTTTTCAAATGGTAATTGTAGGATGTTATATTATGATGGATTAAGATTAGAGGAACCTAGATTAGGCTCGGTTTTCAAGGATTTATTGAGTTTTTAAGTTGGTTAGGGTTTTGGCCGAGTTTATGAGATGTTGTGATGATTTTTAGTTATTTTGGTAAGATTGTTGATTGATTCATTTTTAGGGACATGATTTGAGTTAATGTGGGTGGATTAGAATGTCGGGTTTTTATCGATTCTAGATTTGGGACGTTTTGGTGTAGTTTTCTGTCAAAAGGACTGAAAGTGTAAGTTTACATATTTTTGAATTATTTGAGGATCAAATCTGATATTTGGCATTTTGGGGACTAATTTGTAATTTTTAAGAGTTAGAGGACTAATTTGGAAATTCTAACTACTTGGAAGACTATTTGGTAATTTGAGAATTGTGGGAGGCTTAATTTGTATATTTTGAAACGTTTGGGGACTAAAACATAATTTTACATAGAACGGGACTAAACTGCAATTTTATGTAGATTTTGATTTTCAAGGTGAGAGTGATAGATTTTCATTCGCATTAGGATTTTCATTTGTTGTGGATTGGGACAAACATCTTCATAGCATGTATATTCTGTAATGTTATAGTTACCATGTCTGACGTTTGTATAAGGAATTTTGTATTCAGCTCGGTTGGACTTTAGAGGTGACCTGCCATTCCCTGGTGGCCAGTGATTGAACTATTTCTATGGCGTCTAGGTGAGTGGATGACAGCTTTAGACACATAGGTTATGTCTTCTAAATTATATGCTTTTGATTTGTTTGGAATTAGCATCTAATTTGGATTAATTAAAGGATAGGAAATCCTAAAATCTGACTCACGTCAAAACCTTAGTTGTGGAAATCTTGATGGTTTTAGAAATAAAAATTATGTTTTAATATTTATTACGATTTCAGTAATAACCGTTTGATATGGATTTATAAGTATGCTTTGTAGAAAATGTTCTTTTTGGATTTAAAAATATTTTTGTTCTGAAACAAGTGAAGTTTGTGCACTAAGTATTTGCTTTTGGAACCAAATGGAATTTGCTGATAAATATTTTGTCAAAACATTTGGTATGATTTGGCAAATAAATTATTTAGTCAATATGTTGCCCAATTGGATATTTTGAATTTGATTATTTTAAATATGTATTTCGAAATGTTTTTGGAAAAATTTTTGATTTAGGACATCCAGCTACAGAGTAACATAATTTTTGATACACTAATGTTGTATCATCTGCCTAAGTGGCTAAACTCTTTGGCTAAGTACCTTATACTTGTCTTAGTGGCTATAACATGGTGCCTTAGTGGCTACATCTAGTGTTTAAGTGGCCAAATCATGCCCGAGTGACTATTACCGAGTTCGCTTCAATCTACGTATATGATCATTGGTCCTGTTAAACTTTTGGTATTCCTCTCTAAAATATTTTGGAAAATAAACGTGATTTTTTGGAAAATGTTTTGAAAGGGAAATATTTTGACTCCTTCGGATTTTGAAAATTAAATATTTTTATTTAATTTATTGATTTATTCAATTCGGATGACTGCTTGTTGTCTGCCTTGTTTGCGAAGGATTTCAAAATGATTTTTGGAAATATTATTATTCTATATAATGTGTATGCGCATATAATATTATTATTCTATATAGTGTGCATGCGTATAAATATTTATATCTGCATGTGATATTTTTTAACTATTTTCAAAACTATTTTTCTGAGGCATGGAGCCGCTCTAGAGTGTTATCCCTTATTGGGTTCTTACTCCGTTCTTTTTTCTTGTTTACTTTTACTTCATCTTTCAGATGTACTTGATAAAGGTGGTTTGATCTTCCGCACTTAGTGAGGTGTGCTTATCACTAGTGAGTGCTCTATTGTTCGAGCCGAGTTTTCTGTTATGTTAGTTGCTCCACACCGGGTAATGGGTTAAGGCTTTTTATCTGATAAATTTTGTTTAACGGTTTTATTTAAATTACTTATCTAGTATTTGGTATTATAACTATGTTTTGATATTCGAAATATTGTTATTCTAAAACTTAATATATGTATAAAATTTTAATATGATTAATAAGATGGATAATAATATGAATTTGGGTAGTTGTCTGATCTTTGAGGCTTGTGCGAGATGGGTTGGGCTTCCACAAATAGTTCGCCTAGTACGCCGGTCGCGACCTGATCTTGGGTGGTGGCAAGACCAGATGCTAAGCACTTAGGCCAGATGATGTGTACTTTATACTAGATGCTAAATGCTTAGATGAATTTTTCAAGTTTGCATCTTTAATTTTGCTGACATCATCTAACCATGGACATTCAAATTCAAATCTCAAAGAGCATCATAATGGATTGTTTTGTCTTCAAGTGCCCGTCTACTTGCTTAGCAATGTGTACTAAGTGCATAAAGCAATTTCTTCAAAGTCTGTACCTTTTCAGCACCAGTTCTAAGTGCTTAGAGCTGAGGTCTAAGTGCTTAGATGTCATTTTCAGCACAACAACTTTTTTAAACTATTCTCTAAGTGTTTAGATCTGAATGTAAAACACTTAGATGTCACATTTTTTTTGTTTTAGTTCCACTCGTGACCCAACATGGGTGACTCGTTTCTAATAGTTAGATTATAATCCATGATTGCTCTAATCTATACTATATTAAAAAGTACAGATGTTGAAAAACTAAAAAAAAAATTGAATATATCCTTAACATCTAAATTACTCTTTTACGGGTTTAATAAAAATTCATGTTTCTTCTCATAAAATGTAGGAATAAAAATCCATATTTTTCTTATAAAATATAGGAAATAATTAAATGGGTCCAAATACGTACTCTTTTATTGGTTTCATAAAAATTCCTATTTTTTCTCATACAATATAGGATCGAAAATTCATAGTTTTTCCTCATTAAATATAGGAAATAATTAATTGGTCCAAGTACATTGCCAAACCAAAAAAAAAGTCAAATATACCCCTAATATCTTTTTAATAAAAAGCTGGAGATTAAGAAATCAGTGGTAGACCATGACATCCCAACTAGGTTGGCACCCAAATAGTGTAATATCACGTCCGTTCCCATTAGGTTCCTTGTAGTTTTTCGTTCAGTCCCATTTTGATCTATTCAATTTCGATCCTATCCTTGAATGCTCGAGATGTTGTTTAGGTGTTTGTGATGATGATTGGATGTTTGATGGTGGTTAACAAATATATTTTCAAGTGTTTGGGTGTTGTAGAGCATCATGAATGATCCGACACAAGCTTAGAAGTGAGAAACGTTGATATATGAGCTGGAATGCAGGAACTTACATTAGGATTAAGCATAACGTACGTTATCTGGGTGTGGGATTAACGTATGTTAAGGCTTTGCTTACGTACTTTAACTTTAGAGTAACGTACATAAAGGCCTAGTAACATACTTTACCTTCAGAGTAACGTATGTTAGACTTTGTAAATTGGTGAAACAATGTGTTTTGATCTGTTGCTCCTTATAACACCCTTCCCCGACACTTTTCGACATTTCACCATTTTTTCACTCCTCGCACTCTCTAATCTATCTCTCAACATCTTCCAATGCTTCTGATCACTTTCTTTTGATTCCTTGAGGTAAGAACATGTTCTTAATCACTTTATTTCTTCCATTTCATTCCTAAATCATTAATTGAAGTTTGAGGGCGATTTTGCATTTTGATTCAGATTGCTTGTTTTTTCCCATATGCGAACTAGTTTATGTTAGATATTGATGGATTAAGGTCGAATATACATATATTTAGCTTGGTTTTGGATATTTTTGTATTTTGGTGAAATGGGTTTGGATTAGGCCGAGTTTGTGAAGAATATTGAGGATTTTGAATTGTTTTGATGAGATTGATTGTAGATTCGTTTTTTAGAGGGTGATTAGTGTTGGTTTGGGCATTTTGGAATATCGTGATTTGATCAATTCAAGTTTTAGGTTGTTATTAGGTGATTTTATGCCATAAGTACTAAACTTAATATTTTGCATGTTTTCGGGTCAAATTTGATATTCTATATAATTGAGGGATGATTTGTAGGCTTGGAATACTTTAAGGATTGATCTGTAATTTTTCAAAGATTTGGCGACTAATCTATAATTTTCCATAACTTTGGGACTAAAGTGTAATTTTGCAAAATTAAGGGACTAAACTATAATTTTATGTAAAGATCGATTTTTGTGACAAGAGCTATAGATCTTCGATCAAAATAGGTTTTTTGACGTCAAATGAGTATTTGCATTTCATACATTTAGTACTGCCACGATATCGATACTACATTTTGACATTCTATGATATATTTGTTTTAGCGTCCTGTTCCTACCAGCGAGATTAGCCACCTAATGCTTGACTGGACTGTCAGCTTTAAACACCTTATTTCTGTAATACGAATTAAATAATTATTCAGCCAATTAATACTGACTTTTGTGATAATTTTGGAATGAGGATTCTGTCTTTCTGAAAATTATTATACTATTATTCTCTGTATCAAATCTTCTGATATTTATGTTCTTCTACTTTTTATTGTGCATTTATTATATTATTCTGATATGGGACACCTAGCTAAGGGGTACGTAGCCTTTAGTATACCAATGCTCTATCAAGGCCCTAGTGACAAGGGTGATACAAACCGTGCGTCCATCGAAACTCTCGTAATATTTTTGTCTGGTGGCTTAGTCCACATTATTTATCCTGCATGTTTTTGATCCCATTATCTGACCTTGTTGTATATGTATATATATATTTCTGGGACCAATGATATTGTCTAATTATATGTTGTATGCTCTGGATGCGAACATTTTGAGAAATATTTTTAGAAAATTATTTTGTATGTAAAGTGTATATTATAAATGCGTATATACGTGTGTGGTATTTTTAACTGTTTTCAAAATAGCTTATGTGACTCCTAGAGGCGATCTGGAGTGTCATCCCTCACTAAGTTTTCTCACCCCCCCTGTTAATATTTTTCAAGTATATTTTTGGCATCTAGCAGCCATCTGATATCCTGATACTCAGTGAGGCGTTCCATTGATAATGAGTGCCTTTTTTGTTGGGCTCTATATATTTTACAGTAGAGGTCTACACTGGGTTGGTGTTGGGTTACTAGGTTATATTTTGTATTTTTGTTACACTAATTTTACTCATATATTATTTTGATGGTATTTTTTTTGAACTGGGATAATCTTCAGTCATAAATTAAAGGCACCAGCCTAGTAAAATGCAGAATATAAAAATAATCATAAGGACCCCTTCCAAGCCTATGAGCTAAAACTTTAGTATTTTTGGGGTTATATTTGACACTAACAGAAGCTAATCACAAAAGATACACTCTGCAATTAGCAACAATACTGCCCCAATACGGCTCGTCCTAAAAATCGCCGTTCATAGCATTAGCAACCAACAGAGCATCAGTAGTGACAACAACATTAACTAAATCCAACTCTTTAATCTGGCTTAACACCTCCCTAATACACAACGTTTCAACAATGTTATGCTCAAGAAGAAAAGGAAGACAAATAAACATAACACCGACAATAGCTCCCTTTGAATCACGAAAAATAGCAACCATACTAGTTTGCGAATAATCCGGGACACATGAGATGTCTGTATTAACCTTGATTTGATAATCCCACACGTTCCATCAACAACAATAAAAGAACTGGGCCAACTGCAATCCGCATCACCCGTAGCTTCAATCCACTCAGATCTTTTCAAATCACAAATATTCACCACCAAATCAAGTCTTTGAAAAGAATTCCGCCAAACCACATCATTTCAATGCTTCCAGATTGACTAGCAAAGCCAACAGAATTTCTCCAACTGTTCAGTAGAAAGAGCCCGAGCCACCAAAGCAAACCAAACAGCCATAGAATCACCCCTAGATCTGAGACACACAACCTAACAATCATCCAAACAACCCTCATAAAAGTGCAATCCCTGAAGCAGTGGATGGTCGATTACACACGCCAACTGCACACATCACAAACAGCAGTAACATCAAACGATCTTTAGTAGGAAGAACATTTTTTAACAGCTCTCCATAATAGATTTTTAGTTCTCCCAGGAACCCTCAATCTTCACAGGCAATTCCACAATCTCTTACCCACTTCATCTGAGTCCAGGAACTCATCAACAATCAATAGATATGTTGTTCTAACAGAATAATAGCCCCTGGGATGCAAAGTCCAAATGATCTTATCAACTCTTCTGTTAAGAGATAGAGGGATTTGCAATATAAGAGCACAATCCCAATCATTGAAGCATCGTCTAACTTTATCAACATCCCAACTCCTATCCCTAATGAAATTTGCAACACTGGCATTCAAAGTATCCTAATCCACCACAGAAGTAATAAAAGGATCAACCTCATCATCAAGCCAAGTGTCCCTTCCCACCATAATTGACTCGTTGTTACCAATTCTCCATCTACAACCCCTTCTCATGATACTCTATGTTTGAAAAATACCCCTCCAAACAAAGCTCGGTTTATACCCCAACTTAGCATTAAAAAAATCACTTATAGGAAAATAACAAGCCTTCAAAATTCTAGCAATAAGAGAAGTTGGGCAGGTTATTAGTCTCCAAGCAATGCCCCCCAAGAGAGCTAAGTTAAAATCCATGAATTTCTTAAAACCCATACTCCTTCTAGCCTTGGGTAAACAAAGCATATCCTAACTTGTCCACCTAATCCCTCCACCTTAACTATTCTCCCATCAAGACCCATTCAAGGTCTTCTCAAAATCCTCACACACCTCTTTGGCATAAGGAAAACACCCAAAACATAAATAGGAATAACCATCCCCACACTCTTAATCAAAATCCCTTTCCCCGCTTTTGACAGAAAATTGTTTCTCTAACTATTGACCGTCCTCTAAACATGATCTTTAACATAAGAAAAAACCTCTCTTTTATTTCGACGCACCTCACCTGGGAGTCCCAAATACTTATCAAAGTGCTCAACCTCCCTAACACCAAGAATCCTAACCACATCCTCTTTCATCCCATCACCATAATTTCTACTGAACTTTACAATCGATTTATCTAAGTTAATAAGCTATCCCGAAGCCCTCTCATATGTCATAAGAATCCCTTTTACAATTTTAGATTCTCTAATCGACAGTTCGAAGAATAGGCAACTATCATCAACAAAGAATAAGTGAGACATAGAAGGAGCACCCCTCTCTACCCTACAACTGTGAATTAGCCCTTCTCTTACTCTTTTACTAATTAAAGCACACAGTCCTTCCGTACAAATGATAAAAAGGTAGGGGGAAAGAGGATCCCCCTGGCAAAGCCCCCTACACAGAGTGATCAGACCCATCACACCCTCCTCAGTGTTAACCCAATATCACACAGAAGAAACGCAGCTCATCACAAGACAGACCTATCTATCACCAAAACCCAGTCTCATCAACATCCTTCTAAGGTAATCCTACTCAATGCGGTCATAGGCTTTATCATATAATTTTAAGAGCTGCATATCCTCTCTTCCCTAACACCTTCTTCCTGAGGTAATGTTGTATTTCAAAAGCAACAATGACATTATCCGTGATCAACCTCCCAGGAATAAACGCATTCTGAGAATCAGACACCAAACAATATACCACCATCTTGATCCTATTAGCCAACATTTTAGATATTATTTTATACATCACCTTGCATAATGAAATAGGCCTCAAATTAGACATGTTGTTAACATTCTTCAATTTAGGAATAAGAGTAATAAGCATTTCACCCAACTCCTTTGGGATAACACTAGTCTCAATAATCCAGAGAAAATACTCTGCCACCTCCTCCCAAAAAATGATCCAATACTTTTGAAAAAAACTCAGGTTTAGCCTATCCAAACCTGGAGCCTTATCCGGATTCAAACTAAAAATTGCACGTTTAACATCCTCCTTACAGAAAGGCAACTCCAGAAAACCACGTTGCTCGTCCGAAAGCACACAATCAATCACCTCATCAACACAAGAACCATTAGAGGAAAAAAGATCCTAGAAATAATTCAAAATTACATGCTCAAGACCACTACCGCAATCCCTTCTGACACTACTCAAATCCAGCAATGAGTCGAATCTATTTCACCTTTTCCTTGCTGAAGCAGTGGCATGGAAAAACTTAGAATTCCTATCACCTTCCTTAAGCCAAAAACCTTTTCACGCTGCTTCCAGTACATCTCCCTCTGCTTTAGAACAAAAAAAACTCCCTCATGGTTTGTTTGCAACTATCCACAGAAGTAGAATCTCTAGCTCTTCTCGCAGAGTTTAAATCACGCTTAAGTTCATTAATCCAAGCATTAAAACCCGAGGTGATTCTTTAACCCCAGATACCAATATTCTGTACGCAAGTCCTTAGTCTTGCAACCAAATTTCCATCATCCCTAGTATTCCAAGCACTCCTAGCCACTTCTTCATTGCCAGCCTCAGTAGACAAAGCATTCTCGAATCTAAACAACTTAGCTGTCACAACCCGTTGTGGGCTCGCGACTGGCGTACGAGGTGGACTGTCCATGAGAGCCCGACCTATTTCGCACAAGCCATTTGGATCATAACTTACTACGCAAAATATTTGTTATTTAAAAACAAACGATATAATAAACATATATCATGATAAAATATTCAATATATATATATCGTAATTTATCAAAATACATCAAACTATGAAAAGCAACCCAGTAACCCGACAACATCTTGGTGTAGAGCTTTAACATCATAAACATAATAGCCCGATTAAAAGGGTGTCACTAACCAAATGACACCTCACTGATATCCAAGATGCGAAAAAGTTGTTGTAGCAAAAAATGATGAACCTACAGAATAAAACCAACAGTAGACGTAGAAAGAAAAAGGGGGTCAGAGCCCAGTGAGGGAAAACACTCCAAACTACCTCATATATGCCTCACAAAGACTGCTTTGAAAACAGTTTAAAAATACCATATGTAGGTATAGAGACATAAATATTCATATATACACCCTATAGGTAATAGCTTTTGAAAAAAATCATTTCAAAACCATTCGCAAGCAAAGCATCTAGCAAACATGAAAACGTACTTAATAATCATTTCGATTCATAAAACATGTTTTTCATAGTTAAAACATATAGCTTTGATAAGGGACCATAATCATGGGTGTGCTCGTGACACCATATAACATGGGTGATATGGACTCGGCCACTATCATAATAATTCACGTGTTGGATCAGAACACGTGGCTACTGGCATCCCTGGTAGCTGGGATTTCATAGTACATATATCATTGGTATACCAAATGCTACTTCAACCCCGTAGCATAGGTGTCTTGTATCATAAAAACAAAATCATAATATTATATAGCATAAGTCGTAGACATGCATTCCATCATTTGAAATCATAGGAAAGATATATAATACATATATATATATCAATTTCATAAAACATAGCGTTGATTATAAAAATCACATAGTCGTTTTATTCATTTAACCAATCCTTAGATTAGTCCATTTTCATAAGCATGTTTAACACGTCATAAAACATAATAGAAGTTTCAAGATTCAGCCTATGCGTCTGAAGCTGCTATCCACTCACCTGGATATCCAAGCTGAGTCACCAGTCAAGCCCCACTGATCAGTGGATGGCTTCACTAGCACAAACAAAAAGCTGAACATGAACATACATAACATAAATTAAAATGTGGTATTGTGGTCATACCAAATGCATGATATGCAAATGCAATGCAAACTTCCATAGACGCTGAAAACATATATCGAATGTGAACCCATCACTATTGATCATAAATTCATAATCCACGTAAAATTACAGTTTGGTCCCATACCACTGTAAAATTATGTTTTAGTCCCCGAGACTTGGCAAATTTTAATATAGTCCTCAAAGTATTCTTAAATTACCAAGAGATCTTCCATAAATCAGAATTTTCAAATTCATCCCCAAACTCTCAGAAATTGCAATTTAATCATTAACTTGTAAAATTACAAGTCATTCGTCAACTTTTTTAGAAATTACAAATCTATACCTCAACTTTACCAAAATTACAATTATAGAGCTCAAGTTTCTAAAATTACAAATCTGACTTCACTTCCCAAAAATTACAAAAATACCATAACATAAAGTTTCATTCTTAAAAAAATTGATTTTTCGATTCAACCGATGCAAAACGAAACCAATCATCCACATTGACTATAATCGACATCCTAAACCCAAATCCAACATCCATTTCAACAAAAAACCTCAATATCATCATGAAAATTCGAATTCAAATTTGGATTTTCCAACTCCAATAACAAACAACATCCATTCTTCAATTTCTACTTAGAATTATGTTCTTCCATTCCCCTTAGACATAAATCAACCAAAAACAACTTCCAATCAAGCCTAGAATCAAAGAAAAACCGAACCCTAGCTCATCTATACCCATTTTCGTTCAACAACCTCCCAAACATGAAAAATGCACCAAATGGAATCATAAACCAAGAAAGATTGATGAACTTACCGTAGGAATGGAAGAGGAATGGATTGGGACAAATAGGCAGATTTGGGACAGTTTTGATTTGAGAAATTGCAAAAATGGCAGAGGAAGACAAAGGGAATCGGGTGTTAGGGTTTTATAAACCCAGTAGGTCAAAACGCATCGTAACATGAATCTAACACCCATCTCATCAAACAACATCAAAAACCCCACATTTTACCATAAAACTCGAATTTACACATCCAAAAATCAACCAACATCCATTCTCCTCCAAAACACCAAACCAATAATAAATTCGGACTCCCCTAGGCTAGATACAGCAACAAACAACAAAAATCTAACCCACATTCATCAAGAACAAGCTCAAATCCGAAACCCTAGCTCAAATAAACCCATTTTCGTTCAACAAGTCTCCTACACAAATAAATGCATAAAATGGAAGCAAAAACCAAGATAAATTGATGATCTTACCTCGAGGATGGATGGGAAATGAATGGGAGACGAGAGAGGGCTGATTTTGGGCAAATTTGGGTAAAGAAAGGTGAAGAAAATGGAAGAAGACAAAGAAGAGTCGGGGTTAGGGTGTTTATAAACGCAGCAGACCAAAACACAACATTTTGGGTTGTTTTTAAGTGGAGAGACGAGTGTTTCGCACATGAGACGCGTGTTTCTCAGCCTGGCTGAGCTTAGATGAGTGTCTCACCATGAGAAACTCGCGTCCTGGGTGAGACAGACGCACATTTCATGACCTAACATACGTTTTCAAAGCCAAAATTTCAGGAAACGACTTCTCCCACTTAAACCGATCGAATTCCATCGATACCCAAAAATTCCAAACACTCTAAAACATCATTCAAGATCATCAAACAATACTACAAAAAATTCCAAAGATAAGATCGGTCTAGGTCAAAAAACTACAAAAATTCTATACATAATGGACGGGGTATTACATACTCCCCTTAAAACAAATACGTCCTCGAATTTCCAAATAAGTCAAATCAATGCTAATATCTAACCTAAATCTCCAAATTATGGTAACTTAAAATCTCGACAACCAACATCAAGTCTAAGTACCCAACCCAAATCATCATCTCATGATCAATTGATAAATCTTAGAACACCAATATACAAATTTACAACAATTCTAACTCAATTGAGCTTCAAATGCAAAAATGATGCATAGCATGCAGAGACAAAGATAGAATCAAAGATTTTGAAAATGTGTGACCAAAGATAGAGGAAAAATGTAGAGAAAGAGACAAAATATACTAACCTATGAATCTGCAAAATCGAACAGTTATGGGTATCTGTGCCGCATCTCGTCCTCGACCACCCAAGTGGCCTCCTCAGCTGAATGATGCCTCCAAATCGCCTTCACTAAAGTTGTCTCCTTATTTTGAAGTCTCTTGACCTGACGGTCAATGATCCTCAAAGAAATCTTGTCATATGACAGATTAGGCCTAACCTCAATTGACTGTGGTGCTAGAACATGTGACGGATCAGAGACATACTTCCTTAGGAGCGAGATGTGGAACACTGGATGAACAGAAGTGAACTGAGGCGGTAGTGCCAACTCACATGCGACAGCTCTAACATGGCCGATAATCTCAAGTGGAATCTCATGCTCAAATTGCCCTTCTTCCTAAATCTCATCACGCCCTTCATCGACGATACTTTGAGAAATACATGGTCTCCGACTGCAAACTCCAGATGTTTATGCTTCCGATCAGCCTAACTCTTCTGTTGACTGTGAGTAGTCTGGATCCCCTGATGGATCAATCTAACCTTCTTGGTAGTCTCTAAAATAAGATTCGGCCCCAACGGCTCTCTCTCACCAGCCTCGACCTAACATAGCGGAGATCTACACTTCCTACCATACAACACCTTGTATGGTGCCATCCCGATACTCGAATGGTATAAGTTATTGTATGCAAATTCTACCAGAGGCAAATGGGAGCAAAGTCTATAGCACACACTCTCAGCATATCCTCCAAAGTCTGAATCATGCGCTCAGACTGACCATCAGTCTGTGGATGGAAAGCTGTACTGAAATCCAATTGGGTACCCAACTCCTTCTGCAGCTTACGCCAAAACTGCGAATTGAACTAAGGTCCTCTGGCCGACACTATAGAGACTAGCACACCATGCAAACATACAATACTGTCAACATATAACTTTGCTAAGCGTGCCGCTTCATATGTCGTCTTGACAGGAAGAAAATGTTTTGACTTTGTCAAGCGATCAACAATAACCCAAATGAAGTCATACCCAGCAGATGTCCTCAGTAGTTCCACTACAAAATCCATCGTGATGCGATCTCATTTCCACTCTGGAATTGGCATTTGCTATAGCAATCCAGAAGGTCACTAGTGTTCAAACTTAACCTACTGACAGGTCAAACACTGACTGACAAACTCACTGATGTCCTTTTTCATCCCTGGCCACCAATAGGACTCTCAAAAATCTCGATACATCTTAATGTAGCTCGGGTATATAGAATATGTGGAACTATGACCCTTAGTCATAATCTCCTCGCATAGGCCACTCGAAGATGGTACGCACAATCTCAGTGTAAACCAAAGGAATCTAGAACCATGAATTATGAATCTCGATACCTCAGAGGATTTAACCTTCTCAATCAAGCTCAAAATCTCATAATCCTCCTTTTGAGCCTCTCTAATACAGTCCAACAAGACAGGCCTCACATCGATGTGACTCAACAACTCTCCTGAGTCATCAAATTGTAACTCAACTCTGGACTCCATCAGATGCTCCCACTTTGACTCTACAGGTCGTCTCTCAATAGAAATTTGAGCTAAGCTACTCACTGACTTCCTACTCAGAGCATCGGTAACAATGTTAGCCTTGCCAGGATGATATGATATGGTGCAATCATAATCCTTCAGCAACTCTAGCCAAGGCCTTTGCCTCATATTCAGGTCTCACTATCCAAATATATACTTCAAACTCTTATGATCCGTAAAGATCTCAAAAGTCTCTCCATACAAATAATGTCTCCAAATCTTGATAGCAAACACTACGACTGTCAACTCCAAATCATGTGTCAGATAGTTCTGTTCGTGTCTCTTGAGTTGTCTCAATGCATAGGTGATCACTTTGCTATGTTACATCAGTATGCAACCTAGGCCAACTCTCGATGTATCCCAATACACTGAAAAACCTCCAAAACCCGATGGTAACACCAACACTGACACATTGGTCAAACACTTTTTAGCTTCTGAAAGTTGTCTTCACATCTATCAGACCAGACAAATTTGACTCCCTTTTGCATCAATCAAGTCATAAGAGTTGCAATCCTCGAGAAATCTCTGTGGCAATCTTAGGCCTCTCCTAATGGAGTACAACCTCTACCTTATTGGGATCAACCAAAATACCCTCTCATGACACCATGTGTCTGAGAAATGCTACCTGCTGGAGCCAAAATGCAAACTTCGAGAACTTAGCATAAAGTTGATGTTCTAGCAGAGTCTGTAACACTGACCTCAAATGGTCCTCGTGCTCCTCTTTACTCCTCGAGTAGATCAATATGTAATCGATGAAGACAATGATGAAACGATCTAGATACGGTCTGGACATTCTATTCATCAAATCCATAAATGTTGCAGGAGCATTCGTTAGACCGAATGGCATCACTAAAAACTCATAGTGGCCATATCTAGCCTGAAACGTCGGGTTAGGGATGTCATCACCTCTAACCCTCAACTGGTGATATCCTGACCTCATGTCGATCTTGGAAAACTACTGTGCACCCTGCAACTAGTCAAATAAATCATATATCCTCGAAATTAGACATCAGTTCTTTGTCATTACCTTGTTAAGCTGGCGTTAATCAATGCATATTGAGACTCTGAGTGGTCTGGCTGGGCCTCTGTTGTCCAAATGAATGTCGGTAACTTTGATCTAACTGGGCTACTGACCTCAGCCCTGCTGGCCTCCAAAAATACCATCAGTGCTCGCTCTCTTTAGCTCCCTCGGGTGCCACTCCTTTATATACTCCATTCCTCTGGTAGCCTCTGCAATCTGCCTAACAGTATACAAATCTCAGGTCGCCACTATACTACCAATAGTGGGGCACAACCCATCTAGAAACTTCCTCGCCAGGGCCTCCTCTCCCTGAATCTGAGGAGGTGCATACCTACTCAAGTCCTTAAACTTCTCCTCATACTCTGTCACCGACAAACTAGCCTCCTAACAAAAAATCATTGAACTCATTTGCCTTCCTATCCCGGATGGTCCGAGGAAGGATGGGCGAAATGAGCTCACTCTTGAATCAAGCCCAACTGAAATCCTCTCGAGTCTCAAGGCTCCTCCACCACCTCATTGTCTGACCACTAAGAAGAAATATGGAAACTCTGACCCTACTGGCATCATCAGTAATGGCTCTAGCATCAAAGCGATGCTTTACCTCAAGAAAGAATTCGTATGAATCCTCTCCCATCCCACCTAAAAATTTGGGTGGCTTGACCTTCATAAATTTATCAAGCAAATCCTCATCCCTGCCCCGTGATGCAACCACCGGAGCAACTATTTCGACCTCCTTATGCTCAGGCTGCTGAACAGGTAGCACCTCAGGCTGAACTGGTGTTGCTCCTACTGGCAAAATTGTCTAACCTTCAGCCACCTGACTTGGCTGAACTCTCTCCATGCGATTGAGAACTCGAGTCATATGCTCAAACATCTCTAGCTGAGCTGTGAAAAGTTGCTGAAGTTGGAACTACTGTTGAGGTACTAATGTTGTAACCTCTGGTGGCTATGTGAATCATCCAGATCAACTGCAAACTGAGCGGTGGCCTCATCGGGCACTCACCTAAGTCAACCAAAACCACATCCACGTCCGCGACCACAACGATCTATCGCTATAGATGACAGACAGACATATATGCAGATGTCAAAATGCAAGTGATTGTCACAGTACCATATCAAAGATCAAGGGATATATATAGGCAAATCAAACTGAATCGATCAAAGATACCTATGTTCCACACTGACCCAGACAATACGAAACATAATGCTCTGATACCACCTTTGTTATGACCTATTTCCAGACCATGCTTGATGTACAAGAAGAACAAATCGAAGGACTGACCCATCTCGCACAAGCCTCGGAGATACAGACATTTTACCCAAAATAATCATTTATCAAACATTTAATGAATATAACACGACATATAAGAAATTTGTATAAGTATATCATAATAGTATCAAAATGAATATAAACCGTTATAGTGATATCACTATCCAAAATACAAAATAGTGCCTAGTATCCCAATAGCAACTCGATGTGGAACTCTCATAAGAGAACAAAAGTAGAACCTGAACAAAAGGACACTCTCTAGTGACAGGGGTGCCTCACTGGTATCGAGGTGCCAAACAGATGTTGAGCATCAAAATATACCTGAAAGATAAGTAACAAAAATAGACAACAAAGAAAAAAGGGGTCAAAACCCATTGAGGAAACAACACTCCAGATTTCCTCATAAGTGCCTCACAAAGACCGTTTTGAAAACCATTCAAAAAGATACCGCACATGTATATAATAATATAATATAGTGTACACACTATTTACATAATAGCTTTCAAAAATATTTTTTTTAAACGTTCAGATCCAGAGCAGATATCATGCAGTCAGACAATATCAGAGTATATATATATATATATATCAGAGTCAGAGTATGGGACGAGAACAGAAAATGATGTTGGTACTATGGCGGTATCGAATGCATGATATGCATATACAGATGCAGACACTCTCTCGACGACAAAAATCCTATACAAGCACTCACTCGACGACAAAAATCCTATTTATTAGTAGGTATTAAGTTTTGAAGTTTGATATATATATATATAATGCAGGCACTCACTCGACGACAAAAATCCTATTTATTAGTAAGTATTAAGTTTTGAAGTTTGATATATATATATATATATATAGTCTACCTATATTGCATGTGGTAGTTTTTGAATTGTTTTCAAAACAGTCTTTGTGAGGCACATATAAGGCGATCTAGAGTGTTATTCCTCACGAGACCCTGACCCCATTTATTTCTCTGTCTATGTCAATTTCTATATATCAAGTTCACAGATTTTGGCTTCGTCAACCATTACGCATCTTGACCACTAGTGAGGCATCTTTGGTTAGTGATGCTCTTTTGTCCGGGATCTTCTTTTTTATTGTTAGAATTCCACACCGGGATGTTGTAGGATTATGGGTTTTGCCATTTTGTATTTGATATTTACACTTATGTTATATTTTTGGATATATTCATTATTTGATTTATGATATTTATTTTACTAATGTTTTAAATTGTAAATGTTTTCGTCGAACGTTTTTAAATAATAACTAAATGTTTTGGGTAGTAAGTTATGATACATGGAGGCTTGTGCGAGTCGAGCTGAGCTTCCACAAACAGTTCACCTCGTACACCAATTTTAGCCCAATTTTAGGTCGTGACAAAGGTGGTATCAGAACCCTAGGTTTCGTAAGTGTGGGGTTGGTGTGGAGCATATGTTTCTTTGATCGAGTCGGTTTGATTTATTTTTGTAAACCCTTTGAAATTTGAGTTGGTACTGTGGTGAGCGCTTGTGTTGACATTTCATGTATGATTTTGTTTGATTGCATGTAGATATGGATGGACGCCATTGGAGAGGCCACAGTAGAGGTCGCAGAAGATGCCGTGGGAGGCCTAGACGCATGGCTAATGAGGTCATCTCTCATTTTGGAGATGATAAGCATGATGCACATAGTTTACCAGAGGTCTCTGCACCTCGGTAGTAGCAGCAACCACCTGCAGCTCTGATAGATCAGCTTGAGCGATTCACCTAGGTTCTTTTACGGGTGAAGGCACTTTTGACCAGATAGGCTACCGGAGTTCTGCCAGTTTTGCTAATGGTCAAGCCACCAGTTATTTCACCTCAGCCTGAGGCAGCTACACCAGCACGTGACATAGCTATAGCAGCACCAAAGTCGGACGTTGAGTCTCGTCTCACAAGGTTCCTAAAGCTTTCTTCACCTAAATTTGTGGGCGCAATGGGAGATGATCCCCAGGATTTCACTTTCAGAGTGGATAGATGCTTTGATGTCATAGAGCTCATTGATGATGCTATGAAGATCAGACTTTCCACATTTCTTACTAGATGACCGAGCATCTAGATGGTGGCAGGGCATGGGACCAGGTAGGTCGAAATCCCGAACCAAGCGAAACCCCAAATCCCGAACCAAACAAAACCCGATGTTTCAGGTGGTTCCAATCGACTCTAATCAGTCCCACAAATCCAAATTCATCTTCGGTTTCACCCAGAACTCATCAAAACTGTCCCAATCATCATTCAAAATTTCGGACCAAAATAGTTCATCAATGAAAAATCATCAA
>CAODLS010667646.1:0-10249 GCA_948243855.1 Flueggea neowawraea | reverse complement strand
TAAATATAAATTAACATATTTATAAAAATTAATGTATACAATTAAATTATTTTGATCATATGATGGTAAATTATGAGTAGAATTTAATTCAGTTTACTCTCGAAAAAATAAAAAAATACTTTCAAACTTAATAAAAAATTTAAAAAATTTACACTAATCTATACTTTTTTTGGTGTAATAATTACAGAAAATAAAAAAAAATTAAAATCGTGCAGGTCACTGAAAAAAGAGCACATATATTAATTAATACAATTGCAAAAGTTAAAAGAAATCTTATCGCTAAACATATGTAATATTTTTACAATATATATAGTATTTTTTGAATTCGATTATTACCAATATATGGCATTTTTACTGAGATAATTAATACTTTTAAAAAGGGGGCAATTTCGGCTTTTTCTTTTTTCCTTCTGATTTCAACATCCATTCATTAGTTATCCTTGAACGATTATTCTGTTTATTTTTGAGGGACTTTTCAAACTCAGCCTCAAGTGGAGAAGTCAAACATATGATAATTATGTCAACATTCCGGTAAAATGTCAAGGATTGAAAATTTGATCAATCAATCTTGACCTTAGAAGTGTTCATTAACATTGTTCCAAATTGTCAATGCTGGCATGCAGCCATTTGAAAATTCAATATTGCAAGAATAGACCAACCGATCGAGAATCCTGACAATGCTTTTGACATGCTTCTTTTGTTTTGCAATCTTGAGCAACTCTGTTGCAGTTGAGATTATTGACCTGAACAATTCCTTAAGAGATGGAGATACCCTTGTTTCAGCCAGCAGGGAGTTTGAGTTGGGTTTTTTCAGCAAAACAGTTTCACCACTCAGATACTTGGGATTATGGTACATTAATAGTGGTGAGACAATTGTATGGGTGGCAAACAGAGAAATTCCACTTTATAATCTTATGGGGGTTCTAAATATCAGTAGCCAAGGAATTCTTGTCCTTTTCAACAGCACCAACAATGTCATTTGGTCATCAAATGCATTAAGAACTGTACAAGATCCAATTGCAGAGCTCTTGGATTCAGGAAGCCTTGTCGTAAGACCAGTGGCGGAGTCAAGAATTTGATTAAGTAAGGGTCGAATCTGCTTAACTAAATTTTTGATTACACAATGTATACAGTAATATATATATAAATTAAATTAAATATTTGAATACATATAGTAATAATACAACTATATATTTGCACACTCGAACATAAATAGTTGATTTCGACATGTCGTCATCCATTCATTTTCCATCCAATTTCGCAAATCTATCTTGATAACATTTATAGCAAAAAATACTCTTTCAACAAATTCAGTTACAACTGAAAAATTAATTATTATAAAACTCTAAATAATCCTACAATTGTAACTAAAATTATTATCAAAGAAGATTAATTATTCACACATTTGATTACGTAATATTTCTTTTATCGAATTTATAAAATTCTTTTATGTTATTTTACAAGAATTAAATATAAATTATGATGTGTTAAATTTATATTTTGGATTTCAAAAACTATATAAAAAAATTAAAAAAATAAAATTTAAAACATGCATAGAGGAGAGGCTAAATCCTACCATGAATTAGTCCAGTCCAACCATTGCCAAATACCTTAACTCAGTATTTCTATTTATTAGGACTTTGATGCTAACCAATTTAAAAGTAAAACCTTTTTAATTTTCGATTGAGTATTTTTTACTTGTATTCTTTGGATAATAACTTTTACATACTCAGTATTTCTATTACATCAATCGCTAATTGAATTTTATATGAAACAATTGTCAAATTACATTTATGTTTACCTGTCTTCCTTATATTAAATTGTAATGAATTGTTCCAATATTTTTTCCTAATATTTCTCAAATATCATAATTAATTGTAATATCAACATTTTTTCCTTTGAAACGCTCAGTCTTTTATTTCCAACAAACCCAAAATGGCGAACGTCGTCGTTTTAGTTTGCGCCTCGCCTCTTAATGCCAAAACCTACTAGTTTCTTTCATCCTCGTCTCTGCTTGCCGCAATTTGTAGATCTTCTTTGACCCAATCCCTCACCCGATTCCATAACCAAACAAATTCACCTCTCCAAAATGGTTTTGAAAACAAGGCATGCTTCTTCATCTTCTCTCACTGCTTTACCCTCCACAGCTCTTCAACTCAAGCTTTCCTCTTTTTTTGGGTTTGTGGCAGAGCCCCGCCGGAGGAGGGCTCCCTCCTCCGGCCACAGTGGGTGCTCGGGCACCCACTGGTCCCTTGGTGGCTCCGCCACTGCGTAAGACACTGAAATGATAATAGTCCTGAGAGCTTCTCGTGGCAGAGTTTCAATTACCCCAGTGGCACCTTTCTCCAAGGAATGAAAGCTGGGAAAATATAACTGCTTTGGAATGGTATTTTTCATCTTGGAAGAGCATAGGAGATCCTGCACCTGGCAAGTTTACGTAAATATAGACTTGAATGGGTATTCACAACTAGTTGTTAAAAAGGGGACTGCAGTACAGTAAAGAGCAGGGTCCTGGAAAGAAGTAGGTTTGACGCGAACTCGTCGGATGACACAAGATCCAACTGAAACATTTGAATTTGCAATCAATGAAAATGAGCTCTATATCACATTCCAGCAAAAAAACAACTCTCCTCCATTAAGGTATACTCTAATCCATCAGGGCTCGTACAGCGATTACTGTGGAGCAACATATCAAAGGATTGGCTTCCCGTTGCCACAAGCTGATCAATGTGACAACTGCGGGTTATGTGGTGCGTATAGCAGCTGCAATATCTATAACCCCTCTATTTGTCGATGCTTGGATGGATTCATGCCCAATTCTTCACGGCAATGGGAGTCAAATGATTGGTCTGGTGGGTGTGTCAGGACGACTCCACTAGAATGTAACAACAAAGATGGTTGTCTAAAAGTTAGCGGAATCAAATTGCCTGATACATCTTCATCTTGGTATTACAAGAGCATCGATCTCGAAGAATGCCGGGAATTGTGTGAGAACAATTGCTGATGTTTTACCAGATAGCTTCAACATATCACAAAGACAATCAATTCAATTTAATAATTATTCACCTTGAATTGAGTTTTCTTTCTTTTTTCAATTCCAAATGTGGAACTACTCCTCTACCACGCGCCGAAATCTCAATTTCAAGCTTTGCAAATATTTACCAAGTCCAAACCAGGCTTGAACTTCTCTGTAGTTATTGGCTCAGTCACTTTATCATTCACATCGGGCAACAAACCACCACACACGCTATCCACATTACCAAGGGACTACAATTCACCATCCATGGCACTTGACCATTTTTTTGCACCCTTACTTAGCAATACGTCTTTATACAACCTTGGCATATCAACCTTAATGTTTCTTGCTTCAGCCATTGCACACGCAACAGAACTAGCATCACCAACATTAACAAAATCAACATACCTCAATTCATTTGTTGCTACACTCTATGAATCATCACGATCAATCTTGGGCTATTTTTCAGGGTTCACAATGAAACCCTTCAGTTTTGGAGTTCCAATCTTGAACTCCACCTTCTGGTTTGCACCTAGATTAATGTTACTATTCTCTACAAGATTTTCAAAATCTACCTTCTGACTTAACATAGCGGGCTCATCCAAAGAGAAATCTTTGCAACCATAAACATGGACATGTTCTCAGCACACCACAACTTATAAACTTTGCCCTTAGACGCATACCCTAGGAATATACTTTTCACTGTCCTGCACTCCAGTTTGCCATCACCAACACAAGCTCTCACAAGACAACCAAATAATTTCAAGCCAGAAACTCACAAGATTTACTAGACCATACCTCTTATGGAATCTTTCCATCAATTGCAGTCGATGGTGATCTATTTACTAGATTTCAATAGTATTAACTGTCTCAGCCCAAAACACTTCTGCAAGACTCACATCTTTCTACGCCCATCTTGCACGTTGTACAAGCGTTTGGTTCATCAGTTCTGCAACTCCATTCAACTGTGACTTTCCCATATAGTGTGGTGCATCACTATAACTTCCTTTATACAAAACTCATGAAATTATCTATTACAAAATTCGAGTCCATTCTCAGTTCTCAATGTCTTGACTATTATTCTAGTCTGGTTTTTCACCATAGTCTTCCACTCTTTAAACTTTCCAAACACTTCTTAGATTTCTGAAAGTATAATCAAATTTTTCTAGAGAAATCATCTACGAATGTCACAAGGTACATGTGTCCACCAGGAGATTCCACCGGAGAGGGACCCCATAAATCTGAGTAAATATAATCAAGTACACCATTAGATGAAGGATTTTCAGTATTGAACCTCACCTTCTTATGATGCTTACTCATCAAGCACGTCTAAAAAAACTTCAGTTTCCCAGTCTCTACGCTGCCAAATAGTCCTTTCTTACTCAATACATCTATCCTTTTCTCACACATATGGCTTAGTCTCTTATGCTACAACTTTGTACACTCATCCTGCTTCTCTAATGAATTCACAACAACCATGGAGCCAGTCATCGCCATTGAGTTACCCATCAAGATGTATCCATTCTTCAATTTACCCTTCATCACTACTAGAGCACCCTTAGACACCCGAATTACTCCACCTTTGTCAGAGAAACCATAGGCTTACTTAGATAAAACACCAACAATAATAAAATTCTTCCGCAAGCTAGGGACATACTGTAATACCCCGTTGAATTTCGATACAGTTCTCTATAGTTTTTCGTTCAGTCTCGTTTCGATCTTGATTGATTTGAGTGTTGAGTGGATGATTAATGGTTTTGAGAGGGGTTACTCGAGTAAGCATTAAAGTGTAACTCGGTGAGATAGACCGTGGATTACTCGAGTAAGCCATTCTGTGTTACTCGATTGAAACGAGACATGGATTACTTGCGTAAGCCATTTGGTTGCTCGAGTAAGCTGTATCCCCATATGAACACCTGGGAAAATGTTTCTCGAGTAACAAGATGTGTTATTCGAGTAAGATGTGTGTCACTCGAGTGAGCAATGCAATTTTTGCAGAACGATGTCGTTTTGGGCAGGGGTCTATATATACCGACCACTCAACTCATTCGGTCTCACTCTTTCATTTCTCACTCAAATCACTCTCATTTCATCCAAAAGTCATTTTTGTTGGTTCTCCTTCTTTCCTAATCATCATTTGAGGTAAGATTAAGCTTCTAAACCTTTTTGTTTCCTCATTTTGCAAGATTTTTCATATTAGGGTTTTGAACAAAGTGTTCATAGGTTCAGATTCATGTTGTTTCTATTGGAATGATTGTTAGGGCTTGTTAAATTTGATTATTGGGAGTCTAGAAACACGTAGAGATAACTCAAAATCATAGGAACTAAGGATGTTCATAAATGGGTTTGAACAATTCAGTTTTGGACAATTTTGGGAGATTTCGAGTTGTTTTGATGGATTTGATCATAGATTTGTATTTAGGAGGTTGATTAGAGTCATTGTGGGTGATTTGTTACAATTTTTATCGATTAAATCAAGATTGATCAAGTTTTAAAATTTTGGAAAGGTGACTTACTCGAGTAAACCAGTGGGATGTTACTCGAGTAAGCCATTTGACTTACTCGCACTACAAGAAATTTGCCTATTCTCTACGCACGAAAATTGTAGGCAAATGTGCATTTTTCGTAGAGAAATAGTATTTTCTATGAAAATAAAGCGTAGGACAAAACGTAGAGAATTTCACGTAGGTAAATGTTATTGCCCACGTTTTTTCTATTTCATAGCGAAAGGTTGAACATTTGCCTACGATTTTTATCGTAGCTAAACATTGCCAAAATATGTGGTTGGTTGTTCCAAATCGTAGAGGTATGAACAAATTCTCTACGAACAAATTCGTAAGGAATGATGTATTTTGACTTTAAATAATATTGAAATGGACATTTTGAAATAACATTTTGAAAACCAACAATGGTAAAAACTTTATCTAAAAGAGTTCTACCAGGAACATCATTTCTGTTTGCATTTAATCAGTTAGAAGACTCTAAATGTAAATGAAATGGACAACTATACTTTTTAACAGCTTTTACAATGATTATAAGACCATTGCAAATACCAATAAGTAAGTCTTCTTCTACTTTTTTACAATAACTATTTAGCAATTATCAAAATACCTAGCATTAAGCTTAATCACATCAATTAAACCTAATTAACTCAGGTATTTCCTAGTCTGTCCTAAAACTTTAGGATATTCCACACCAGAAAACTCAAAATATAAAATGCCAACAAAAAAGAAAAAGAATCACCTTTGCTACTAGAGCTGGAGTATCAAAGTCAGGCTCTCCAGCAGCCAAACAAATCACTGGCACACCATATTTGTAATACCTTATAAGATTCTGATCAGATTCCCTGTAGTGTTCCGTTCAATCCTATTTTGATTTTGGTTACTAGAGTGTTGAGTGAAAGATTTATGATTTCTTTGTGGGATTACTCGAGTAAGGTTGAGGTGTTACTCAAGTAAGATGACCCATTGATTACTCGAGTAAGCATTCGAGTGTTACTCGAGTAAGTTGAGGTGTGTATTACTCGAGTAAGTTGTTGTTTTTACTCGAGTAAGCTGTGTTCTCGGATGAACACGAAGAACACCTGGAGATGTGTTACTAGAGTAAGCATGAGGGCTTACTCAAGTAAGCACTAGTTTTGGGGCAGGGTCTATAAATACCCTACCGACTCATTCGACCTTTCACTCTCTTTCTCTCTCAAATCACTCTCATTCCGTCCAGAGGTCATCATGAATGACTCTCCTTCGTTCCTAATCATTTTTTAGGGAAGATTAAGTTTTTAAACCCTTTCTCTTCCTCATTTATGCATGATTGTTCATATTGTTCATATTAGGGTTTTAAATAAAATGCTCATAAGTTCAGATTCATGTTGTTTTTGTTGGTATGAGTGTTAGGGTTTGTTTATTTGGGTTATTGTGAGTCTAGAATCATCTAGAGATAACTCGACATCATTTGGAAATAGGGATTTGCATAAATGGGTTTGAAACCATTCGTTTTTGGTCGATCTAAGATGCTTCCGAGTTGTTTTGATGGAACCCTAGATTCATGTTCAGGACTTTGTTTAGAGCCAATGTGGGTGTTTGGTATTGATTTTGGTTGGTTAAATCGTGTTAGACGAATTCTGGGAATTTTTGGGTTGTGTCTTACTCGAGTAAGAACTTGGCTTACTCGTGTTTACTCGAGTAATTGGATGTCTGTCTTACTCGAGTAAGCAAAGTGGCCTATTCAAGTAATCTGATGTGTCTTACTCGAGTAAGCCATGGTGTTACTCGAGTAAGATGTGGTCCTTAGGAACTCGTTTTGTAATTTTTCATTTTGTCAATTTCTGAGAGTTCGGGGACTTATTTGGAGATTCTGACTACTTAAAAAAGTTAGTTAGCTATTTTAGTACTGGAGATTATTTTGCAATTTGTCAAGTCCCGGGAACTAAAACGTAATTTTACACTGATCTAGGACCAAGCTGTAATTTTACATAGAATCTGTATTTTGGATACAAAGTGATAGATTATCATTCGATATGGATCATTTGAGATCTTACGAGAGTCCGCATCTGCATTTGCATATCATGCATTTGGTATTGCCATAGTACCACATTCTGATTTGCCTTTGATATATCTGTTGATATATATTCGTTGGTTCAACTGCCTGTTTTGGTCGCGAGATCAGCCACTGGCAAGTGGGGCTTGATTGGCGATTACACTTGGATTTCCAGGTGAGTGAATAGCAGTTTCAGGCACATAGGCTGTGTCTTGAACTGTATACATTTTCTGTTGTGTACGACACATACTTTGAAAATGAACTAATCTAAGGATTGACTAATGATAAATTGATTATGTGTATTAATCAAGACTCTGCTTTAAAATTGATATATATGTATTATATATCTCCTCTCTGATTTTGATGCTTTTACACATATTCTGCTTTGATATTATATATTAGTATGCTTTTGTTTTCTGATATGGGACACCTACTGTTACGGGCTAAAACGTGACCTTTGGTATTCCAATGCTTTGAGAAATTCCAGCTATCAGGGATGATGGTAGCCGTGTGTCCCGGTCCGACACATGATTTGTTATTGCCCCAGCTACCAGGGTTGTCGGTAGCCATGTGTCCTGACCTGATACATGATTTGTTATTGATTATGGCGGAGCCCACATACCCTTTTATTATTGCCGCGTGCACGCCTTCTACTTTGGTCCCATATATTTGTACATGTATTTTGATTCTAAAAAATGAAAATCGTTTTATACGCATCTGTGTTTATGATTGCTTTGTATGAGAACCCATTTGCGAAATGAGTTTTGAAAGGCTATATATGAATATGGCATGTATATACGTATATTGATATTATATCTGCATGTGGTATATTTGAACTGCTTTCAAAACAGTCTTTGTGAGACACGTATGATGCGGTCTAAAGTGTTATTCCTCACTGGGTTTGACCTCTTATTATTTC
Source organism: Flueggea neowawraea (assembly GCA_948243855.1). Lineage (NCBI taxonomy): Eukaryota > Viridiplantae > Streptophyta > Magnoliopsida > Malpighiales > Phyllanthaceae > Flueggea > Flueggea neowawraea. The sequence goes on along the minus strand of CAODLS010667646.1, from coordinate 1,778 downwards.
TGTCTATCGTTGATTACATTCACAGGTTTACGTGTTGGATCAAAGGTGGTCAACATTGAGATTTCTCTAAAGTTTTGATGATGAACAAACTGCAGAATTTGATTTGAAGCAAGATTCACGTACGTCAAACCAAAGTCACGTGCGTGTGTAAATGTCATGTACGTCAGTGAAGCCTCAAGTACGTGAGTTCGACCGTGAGCTGAAACAGAAGCTATTGGAAGTTAAAAGAAGTAATCACACGTACGTTAGAAAAGGTTCACGTACGTTAGAAAATAACACGTACGTAAGAGGTATCCAAAGTACGTGAAGTATGATCAGAATTAAAGCGGAAAAATTGAAGTCTTGAATCAACTGAAGGCATGAAGCCACACATACGTGTGACATTAGAAGACACGTACGTCAGATATATAAGACAAGACGAAGATTGCAGTTCAGAGGATGTTTGTTTGAATTTCACATGGATCGAGACAAATAGATGAAGCAATGATCAAGTGTTGATCATTCACGTACGCAAGCTTACAAATTCACGTACGTCACATTGAATCAAAGTACGTGAGATGAAATTTCAAGTACGTGAGATGTTCTGGACTAAAAATAGAAGCTACTGAATGGTTCAGACATAGAAGTCACGTACGTCAGAAATTATTAACGTACGTGAATTGGGGATTAGCTATGATCAACATACGTATATGTACTTATCACGTACGTGTGATGAATATAAAGTCAGGTAACGTACGTAAGATTCATGTCACGTACGTGAGAAAACTCTGACAGTGTATTATATTCGCCTTATTTAATACCACAACGGCTATATTACATCCCACAATGGTCTGAAATCAAGAGAAGAGTATAAATATATGCTTGGGAGGCTAGAAACAAATAACAAACATCTGAGCATTGAATTCTAACAACTACCAAGCATCAAATCACTTTTATTGATACAAGTGTATTTTCTCTTTAAATTCATTCTTCATTTACTTGTATCACTAGCTTTTAATCTGTTGGTGAGTGTTTGTAAACACTTTTGAGAAGAGTGATTGTGAGAGGGATCAATGGTAGATCCTTAGGTTGGTTTTTGTTCTTGAACCGAAATCAAGAAACTTGTAAGAGTTATCACTTAGATAGAAAATGAAGTTGTAATCTTTGAGAAGATTGATAGTGAAAATCCTAAGTGGTGATACTTAGGTAGTGGATGTAGGCATCGAGTTGGCCGAACCACTATAAGTTCTTGGTGTTCTTTCATTTACCGCAATCATTCTTGAAAAAAATTCAAAGCTTCTATTATCACACTATTCAACCCCCCTTCTAGTGTAATTATTGACTCTACAATTGGTATCAGAGCTTGGGCTCTTATTTGAAGAGGCTTAACAACCGAATAGTCAAAGATCCGGGATGGCTTTGAATATGGAAACTCATGTCGAACGTTATGCGGTAAATCGTCCTCCATTCTTTGATGGCTCCAACTTCAACTCTTAGAAGAAAAAGATGACGATTTTTCTTCAATTCTATGATATAGAAACTTGGAAAGTCATTGTGTTAGGTCCCGAAATTCCAAAGTACGAAGATGGCTCATCCAAAGAATATAAAGATTTTGATTAGGAAGATTGGAAGAAACTCCATACAAACTCCAAGGCAACTCAACTCTTATATTGTGCCTTGAATCCGAAATAGCATAATAGAATATCATCTTGTGAGAATGCCAAAGAAATATGGGAAATGTTGGAGGTGACTCACATAGGAACCACTCAAGTCAAAGAAACAAAGATCAACATGATGTT
>CAODLS010667542.1:0-10362 GCA_948243855.1 Flueggea neowawraea | reverse complement strand
CCTCAAGAATACATCCACCAACCAACATTAGCATCAGATCATCCTTCAAGTTATCTAATCGATATCGAAAACACTCAAAAACTAAACCCTACCCGAACGAAGAGCTATAGGAATCCGATCGGATTGGGCGAAATATTACAAACATCCACTATCAAAATACCATGTATTTGGAGACTTCTTCACCTTCAAGCATACCTACAAGAATAATTAAAATGTTGATTTTGGTACCCATACCTTCTTGGGTCCAAAGTAGTTATGTCACCACCCATTTATGGACCATGACTGACGTACGAAGCGAACCGTCTATGGAAGCCCGACCCATCTCGCACAAGCCTCGGAGTACAGAAACAAATACCCAAATTCAATTTATTAATCGACTTGTTAATTATATTAAAATGTTTTACGGAGAAAACAATATTCTTGAATACTAAAAAATATATATAGCCATATTATCAAAATACTGAACAACTAATCATAATTAAAAACAAGTTAACCATTATAATATCCAATATAGGTCCATAACTCACTACCCGGTGTGGAGCATCTAACAGAACTGAAAGTCGGACCCAAACAATAAGACATTCACTGTTGACAAGGGTACCTCACTGAGCGCAGAAGATCGAACGACCGCTATCAAGAACACCTAAAAGATGAAGTAAAAGAAAAAAAAAAAGAAAAAAGAAAGGGATAAGAACCCAGTGAGAGATAACACTCCAGAGTGGCTCTGGCCTCACAAAAACTATTTTGAAAACCCTTCAAAAATACCATATGCAAATATAAGTGTATATACATATACACACTATATACATAATAACAATATTTTCAAAAAAAATTATTTCGAAATCCTTCGCAAAAAAGGCATACAACAGACAATTTTACGTATTAGCTAAATAATTTTCTCGGATAAATTATTTAGTTTTCAGAGTATGAAATAGCCAAAAATATTTTCTTTCAAAATATTTACCAAAACTCACCTTTATTTTTCTAAAGTATTTACAGAGAATAACATTTTTTCAAAATATTTTCAGAGAGAAATTCTAAAATATTTTCAAACAGAAATTTCATGAGTATTTTCAGACAGAAGTTCCCTAAATGTTTTTAGACAGAAATTTTGTAAATATTTTCAGACAGAAATTACATAAATATTTTCAAAGAGAAATTTCCAAATATTTTTAGATAGAAATCCCAAAAATATTTTCAGAGTATAGTTCCAAATCTTAATGGGACTAGAACAGACAGAATAATAATGTGGACTCCGCCACTAGTCAGAATAATAATGTGGACTCTGTCACTAGACAGAATAGATAATGTATTTGACCGGATACACGGTCACCCTTTTATCTCGGTAACTAGGGCACCAAAGGTTAGGTACCTCGTAGTTAGGTGTCTCATATCAAAGTGTTTTGCCGAAAACATATCGAAATATTTATTATAGAAAAATATTCAAACAACTGATGCAGAGTAGACAGATTATTTGCAAAAAGTATATCAAACTTTCAGACAAAATAGTTATTCCAAAAATATTCTTAAATCCAGAAAAAATATTTTCTACGGAGTATATCTTAAAATCCATAACAAAAGGTTTATTACCGAAATTATAATAAATATTAAAACATAATATTTATTTTCAGAAACCATCAAAATTCTCAGAGAAAATTAAATTTCCACAACAGAGGATTTCACATAGATCAGATTTTTAGAATTTCTTATCTTTTAATTATTCCACATTACATGCCGAGTCCAGACACATAAAAAATATATAATTTTAGAAGACACAACCTATGTGTCTGAAGTTGTCATCCACTACCTGGATATCCAAGCTGAATGGCCTAGTCACGCACTACTAGTGGCTGGTTAAACTCACTTACTCGAACACGAAGCTGAAATAATCATCAAAACAAAATCAAAGATATGATGCTGGTACTGTGGTGGTACCAAAATGCATGCAATACAAATGTTGACTCAAAACCCTGAAACCCATTTCGATTAAGTATCTAACACTTTTGACTTTTGCAAAATTACACTCTAGTCTCTAAGACCTCAGAAATTAATAATTAGTCCCCAAGCTTTTAAAATTTATAAATAAATCCTCCAAATAACTCAAATTATAAACAAATCCTATAATTTATCAAAATTGCAAAACTAACAACAATTTTCTCAAAATTACAAATCTACAATATATTTTTTATAAAATTACAAATCTCGCTATCTATATAAAATATCAAATCCAGCCCCTCAAATTATTCAGAATAAATGGAAAATTACACCTTAGTCCCCGCGACAGAAAAAACTATATTAAAAAATGTTCCAATTATCGAACCGAGCAGAACCCGATGTTCGCAATCGCTTCAACTAACTCAAATCAATCCCAAAAGTTCGAATTTAACCTCAGTTTCATTCAATTCCCCATCAACCCGTCCCAATCATCATTTAAATTTTCAAACCTAAACAACCCATTACAAAACAATCACCAATTCTCCATTTTCAAACTATATTCATGTTTCCTAGCTTCAATTCATGAAAATCTAACAGAAACAAGCTTCAATCCGTCCAAAATCACCTTCAAAAATTGAATTCAAACTCAACTGAAACCCATTTATTGTTCACAAATTTCAAACGGAAAAACAACAAGAAATAAAAGGAAATGAACAACTTTGATCCATAATCTTACCTCAATCGCAGAGAACAAGATGCAAAAGTGAGTGATTAACAAAGAGAATCGGATTTGAGGTTTCCAAGAACAGTGAAGAACGAAGAAAAATGAAGGAAGAAGAAAAGAATGGATGCGGGTTCCGGTTTGTCGGGTTGGCTGGGTTTTAAAAACCCAAACATGAAACGACGTTGTTTCGCTGCAAGCTGACCCAATCACACACGCAGACGACAACAACAATTGAAGAGCAACGACATGTAACTTGGTTCCAACACTGAACAACCTATCGTTCAGGCCTTTTTATTCAGAATTTCTTTTTAATTTTTCAACCAAATTTTCACTTAACAAATCAACTCCAAATCACTTCAAAACTTCATTAATCACCCAATTAACATTCAAAACTCAAAATTAACTCTTCAAACATTAAAAATAAATTTTAAAATTTAACAAAAAAAATTACCAAAAAAATTTAATCGGAAAAATACAGGGTATTACAAGTTAGGTCTTACCATATTGGATAAGATGGTTCCTTTAGGACCAAATTTGCTTAATCTTAATATTTTTTCTAAGATAACACATAGAAGCAATATGACCAAATTTATTGCAATAATTGCAATATAAAGATGAAGTATGACTAGCTTTAACAAATGTCATTTTATTATTCTTTTGCAAATTTTTTAATCCATATCCAAGACCACTTTTTGAAAGAAAATATCTTTTATTTTCTAATATTTTATCTAAATTGTATTTTTCTTGACTTAACTTGAAAGACACCAAAGTAAGATTCTCTACATTTTCCACTAATAATTTCTTATCTTCTTCCAAAATTTTTATTACTTTATTGCATGCATCTTAAGGTCATCATTTTCACTTTGCTTAATTTTTAGTCACTTTCAAGAACACTCATTTTCCTTTTAAGATTCAAATTTTTTAAACCTATTTTTTTGTGTTCTTCAAGTAATGATTCAAAAACATTATACAACTCATTATAAGAGTAAGAATCACTTACCTTCTGTTATTGCTTTTCATTTTGTTCTTCCAAAGCCATGAAAGAAAAAATTACAGCTCCATTCTTTTTCTTCTCTTCATGTTCTTCATTTTTGTCTCCCAAAACCAAGAAACAAAGATTGGCAACTTCCTTCTCTTCCTCCGAACTCTCTTCACTATCACTCCAAGTTGCAACCATGGCCTTCTTTTTCATCTTTTTGTTCTTATATTTGAGAAGAGAACATTCAGCCTTAATATGGTCAGATTTTTTACACTCAAAATAAGTGATTTCGGTCTCCTTCTCTGAACTCATTCTTGCCGAAATCTCTCTTGTTGTCCCTCCGAAATTTTCTCTCTTTCTTGAGGAATTTTTTGAACTTAGCAAGCATAGCAATATCATCATCTTCTTCTTCATTTCTTTCTTCATCATTTGGAGTGGCCACAACCTTCAAGGCTATGGACTTCTTCTTTTCGGCTTGGTCTTCTTCTTCCTCTCTCATAGACATTTCATGAGTTAAGAGAAAGCCCATAAGATCCTCTAAAGGTAAGGTTGATAAGTCATTTGCTTCTTGTATAACGGTTTTGATTGGAGACTAATTCTTTGGAAGTGATCTAAGAATTTTTCTTACAAGCTCGGAATAAGTGTAAGTTTTTCCCAAAGCCTTGAGACCATTTATGATGTCATTAAAACGGTTAAACATCTCTTGTATGGATTCATGAGGCTTCATTTTAAAAAGATCATATTGATGAACAAGTAGGCTTGCTTTGTTTTCTTTGACTTAATTTGTTCCTTTATAAGTAACCTCAAGTGTGTGCCATATTTCGTGAGCCATTTGACATCTTTTTACTTTGTTGAATTGATGTCTACTAAGATTACAAAATAAGATGTGGACAGTTTTATGATTGTATGATTCAAGCCGTTTGTCATACTCACTCCATTCTTCAATAGGCTTATCAACAAGAACACCATTTACTTCTTTTTGTGCTTTGAATGGCCCCTCCGAAATTATTCTCTATACATCAATGCTCTCGAATTTTAGGAAAGCCATCATCCTAGTTTTCCAATAGAGATAATCTTCACCTTCAAAAAATAGAGCACGATTAATAGCAAGACCTTCATAACTAGGAATAGACTTTAAGTTTGCCATTTGGATCTTTAAATCTTAGGAATTTTAATTCCAAAATTTAAGAGCCTAATGTCACAGGGTCAAAGTATTGGCATAGGGACCTACCCGTGCAGCAACCCCAGAACTCCCTCATCCCCGAGGTTAAGCCTTGATCAGTCTCTGATGCTCACTGGTTTCGCCCTCTTTTCGGCTCATCAGGGGAGTGGGAAAGCTTTCGACCAGTGTGGTGCCTAGATGGCACGCTCATCCGTCATGTGTCTCGAGACAGGCGCATCACCTACGACACATACTCACCACTTTGCGTTGCCTCGCATCCCACAGTTTAGCTCACCAGCAAGCACCCAGTCCATCCTGCGTGTCACGACAACTGGCTCGTGACATTCTCCCCCACTCAATTCATGCACGTCCTCGTGCATGTGGGGAACTCTCGACCCTTCCTTTAAAGATTAGCTCAAGATCCGTGCGCAACCACCCTGCATACTCATATTCCTCATCTCCAACGGGGAGACCCACTTGTGAACACCCCCTGGAAGCTTAGGGTGCGAGCGTGACATTAGCTCGTCCGTGGTAGAGTCCTGACTCGCTAGTGTGGCGTGAGCACTTAGTGAAGTATCACTGCAGCTTCCTGCTTTCTCGTCCTCGCCGTGCGGAGGACCCACTTGTGAACACCCCCAGTTGGCACAGGGAGTGAGCATTACGTGAGCTCGTCTGTGGCGGACTTGCCAGCGTGGTTGAAGAGCGCTTGGTAATTGCAGTGTGCACGTCTTGGCTTTCATACCACTTGCCAAGGGTTAGAGTCTTGGCGTATGGGCCTACCCGTGCGGCAACCCCGGGACTCCCACATCCTCGCGATTAAGCCTTGATCAATCTCCGATGCTCACTGGTTTCACCCTCCCTTGGGCTAATCACGGGAGCGGGGACAGCTCCCGACCAATGTGGTGCCTAGATGGCACGCCCATCCGTCATGTGTCTTGAGACAGACGCATCATCTACAGCACGTACTCACCACTTTGCGTTGTCCGCATCCCACGGTTTAGCTCACCAGCAAGCACCTAGTCCATCCTGCGTGTCACAACAACCGGCTCGTGACACTAAGCTCTGATACCAATTTTTGGCCCAAATAGCAAACCAAGAGGGAGGTGAATTGGTTTTTAAAGATAAAAATCAGATTAATGCCCAATTAATAAAACCGAAATTATTTAAGCAAAGCAACAATACAAGCACAAATAATATAATATAAAAAGCTTAGGGAAAGAGAGAAATAAAGACGAGATTTATAGTGGTTTGTCTTAATCAAGCCTACATCCACTCCCCAAGTATCCACTTGAGAGTTTTCTTTACTATCTTCCTCTTGAAAAATATTACAACCACTTGCTTTACGGGGCAAACTCCTTTTTACACTTCAAGCTTCACGGGTACTTGAAAACATTTCACTAATCGACTTCTTAACTTCAAGGGTATTAGGAGACTTTAAAAACTTTTAATAAAGTTAAAATATATACTGGAAACACTCCCAAATCAGATTTGCCAAACTATGCTCTAAGGGAGAAATAAGCTTAAGATAAGTAAGAATGCAAGTTTTTGCTCTAAAAAGAAATGAACATATGCTCAATATTTGTGCTAATCAAGTGATTCTTAAGTCCTATTTATAGCCAAAGAAGTCATCTTGACCATTTTATAAAGTTTGGAGCCGTTGGATTTGATTTTGTGACCTTTATAGCACGTTTCCCGAAACTACCGAGCTTAACTGTTCTTCAAGTAGAACTTTTAACTCAAGAATACTTAAGACATGAAGGTATTTCATTTAACCATTTTTTGGCTTGAATTTTTTCGGTCCAACTTTCACTTGCTGGAATCTTTTGAGTCTTCAAACTTGTGACCAACTCTTCTTTTATACTTGTCAAAACACATCAATAAATAAAATCTATTAATATTAATTAAGTCCAAATTCATTCTTCCTTAATATTTTCATATTTCCCAATTTATCTCTTCTCTTGTAAACAACAAATTTCATAATGTCTCAATTATAAATTAAACATCAATTCACTTTCAACATAGAGAAACACATCAAGCTCATGAATTATGCAAGTTCAATCAACCAATTTTATTTTATATCAAATATGCAATTTAATCAAAGCTCATGAATTATGCAAGTTCAATCAATCAATTTTATTTTATATCAAATATGTAGTTTAATCAAATTTCACTTAATTATTATTTATTATTATTTGTCATCATCAAAATATATTAAATGAATATAAGAGACAACATAAGTTATGAACTTTTTTGTTCAGGAGTTAACCAAGGACGTAAGGGGGAGGGAAGAAGGCAAAGTCTTATCCCATGCGCAACGAATATTTGCTAACCAAGATACAAATAAAGGAGTTTGTTCAGGAGTTAACCAAGGAGGTAAGAAGGGGGGGAATGGGGGGATTGAGGGAAGGCATATCCCATGCGCAACGAATATTTGCCAACCAAGATACAAACAAATTGGCAGGTACCGCGATTATGAGTCTTCAAACTTGATTCCTTTTTTTATTGGTTAATTCACGAATACGCTTCTCAATGGGAGTCAACGTAAACACATACACACGCATATATGCTTCATATATATTCAAAGATGATAAAGAGTTGACCTTGTAATGAAGAGGAACACCAGCGTTGAGATCAAAACTTCTCTCGCCAGTGCAAAGAGCCCTGAAGTTCTCAGCAGTTTTTGCCCAACGACATTGAAGAACTCCGCAATAAACCTCCCTTCGAGCTCTCCACCTATGCTTATATCCGAGAACCACCTTGGCCTTCCCATCTAAATTCTACATGGATACCGACTGTCCATATTTTTTTTCCAAAAGATGTTTAGAGATCTCTCATATATGCAAATTGCCTAACTAACTTTGACTAAATACACAATATTAGACGGACTACTTCTACACTTTAGGTTATAACTGATACCGTAAATTGCCAACATAGGGCATCTTCTTTGCCTTTAACTGACTGACAGTTAAGATGGTTACTTCCCGATCATTTATTTCCACTCTAAACAAAGGATGCAGTTTTGTCAAAAAAAAGAAAACAATAAAATTAATTACTCGGAGGAGTTTTTTACCAGGACAAAAAAAAATGGTGCAATCCCTTTGAGAGCACCAACATCAGCCACCGCTCACCGAAAAATATCCATAATTTTCAAAGTTCAATCGCTGGAGCATAATAAGTGAAAACAAGGAAGGAATTGTTAATTTAAAATCTAAGAGTTTAGGTAATTAAATGCTTAAAAAGAATCAATTTACTAAAAATGAAAGTTGTAGTAATGAAGCCTGATTAAAAAGAACACTTTTAATATAAGGATCACAGAATACTGAAACTCTTTTGCTGCCATGGAAACATTGAACAAATGCTATAGTGACGAAGATGTGGGCTCTAACAAAGTTCTGTGTGATCTAAAGAAAAAGACTACTGTGAACATTCTGAATGCTCGCATAGATTGAAACTGTTGAAAACATAATGATACAATGGAAACATATTGCAATCACTATTTTACAGTATCAAAGGTAATTTATAGGAGGAAAACACAATATTAAAATTTCACAAATTTGAGAAATGCTAGATAAATGTTGCTTTCCCTGTGCAAATGCATATACCAGACAACACAAATGTTTTGGTTTCAAAAGCTTGTGGATTGCGTATGCATTCTATGTGAAATAGGTGTTAACTGCACTGATGGAATCATAAACTACTAATTGAAACAAATTAACAGAAGAGGAAACAGTAGAAGAGGAATAGGCAATCCACACGCAGCAAAAATTTGATACATACAACAACATAGGTATTTCATACCAGTGGACTAAACCACTCTACAATCCCCCACCATACCTCCATTGACGCCTTCACTCTGCAGACAACGAAAAAGCTCTGAAATTGGTTTTGAGATCATCACGAACCACCGTAACCCAAGTTGTTGAAACTAACCGAAACCGAGCTTCTTTGAAAACTCACCGAAACCTAGATTGAAACAGAGTGAGTTGATTAAAAAGTTCCAGCTTGTTAAACCCACCCAGAAATAACTTCCTTAACGATTTACCTTAAACCCAGATTCGAAAAAAGTCAATTTGTTGGAAAACCCAGCTTGTTAAAACCCATTGAAACACAGAGTCGATGTTGAAACCCACCGAAACGCATCTTAATTCCTATGTCTTGTGGTCGACAAAGAAGGGCTTCAAGATGCTACTATGGTTTGTGGAGAGTGAATACAGAGAAAATGAAGGCGCCGAAGCGAGAAAGAAAGAGTATGTTGTGGGTTGTTATGGTTTGCGGAGAGGAAGATAAACCGGAAGAAAAATGGCGGTAGTTTTCTTTTTTGTTTTTTGGCCAATAAGATGACCGGTAGATTGTAAAGAGAATAGGTGTTTAACAGGTAGAAAAGGTAGGCCGTGTGAATTTGAGAGGAGAACTTGTGTCTACAAAAAGACATTTATGTACAAGGATAGAGAGGCTAAATGTTGTCAGCCTGTGGAGGACAGAATCGTAAATCCACAGGAAAACAGGTTGCAAGAGTTGTAAATGGGATTCTGTCTTTCTATATAGGTATAAAAATATAGATATAGATATGTATTTTGATTATGTTTATATTTCTTTTTTATTCTATTTTTATTTTATTTTTTTGTTTTATTTTTATTTTAACTTAAAAAATAAAACTAAATGATTTGTTTCAAACACGTGGGACCTATATTTTTTAGTTTTTATTCTATGCTATTAGGTTTATAGTAATTGTTTTTTTTTGTTTTATTAAATATATTTATTATGTTTTTTTATTAGTTTAATTTTTATTTTTATTTTGTTTTCAACTAAAAAAAATCAAGCCATATGTAAAAAAAGCGAACCAGAAAAAGTTGAAAATAAAATAAAAATATAATAAAAACAAATTGAGAACAAAGATAAAAACATAATGAAAACTATTTTGCATGAAATCGAACGAGAGGTAGTTAGTTTCGGCAAAACAAAATTGAAAATCAAATGAAATAGAATAAAAATAGAAGAAAAATAGAATATAAACAGACTTTAAATAGAGGGGAAAATAAAATAAAAAACAAAACAAAATCCAAACAAAATATAAACGTTGTATTTTCATAATTTTTTTAAAAAAAGTGACACGTATAGCTTTAAAAAAACATCTTGTAATTTAATTTTTGAGTCTAAATGGCTGCAATTTTGAATTTTATTTTCCTGTAAAAATGCAAATGTTTGGTATGGGAGTAAAGAAAAAGTGGAGAAAACTTATAGATGTAACTAGACATGTTGCCGGTTCCGGTTCTGGAACAGGCGGTTTTGGTTTGTCAAATGTAAAAACCGGAATCGAACCGTAGTTTTCACGGTTTAGTCCGGTTTCGGTTCGGTTCTGGTTTCGGTTTTTACCGGTTTTAATCGGTTTAATCGCCGGTTCGGTTTCCTTTTTTTTCAACTTTTTTTTTAATCCGTTATTTTATCCCGTCAATTGGTTTGTAAATTTTGTTATATTCAATAATTAACTATAATATCAATAATGTATTTTATTCTAAAGATTTTTTTAATAATTTTTAAACAAATTAATTATTCTATTAGTAA
>CAODLS010667501.1:0-14291 GCA_948243855.1 Flueggea neowawraea | reverse complement strand
CTATCCTAGCTAGTGAAACCAGAAACGCTGTGATTCATTTAAACTAGATTATTCAGTTCCATAACAATGAACAATGCCCAAACCAAATACATTCACATTATTTGTTATCTATATTAGGATTAATATGACACATTATCAATCATAAATAACAGTATATTAATTCAATAAATCAACCAACGAGCCTTTGTCAATCAATCAAAATAATAATAAAAGAACTCAAGAACAGAAGCTGAATAAATACTTGAATTACTGAATAAAAGTTAAAACAAGAGTCTCACAACATTGACGGATTGAACTTCGAAATACATTAACTGAAAAAGTGTTTAATTACACATACTAGAAAGAAGAAAACTAGAGAGACAAAGAAGATGAAATTTGACCTCCCCTAACTTTGATATGCGTGAAAAGAGAATATGATGAAGAGTGAGAGTTTCAGTTTATATATGTCTCTAATTAGGAAACCCTAAAATCCCCCAACAATAACTAATAAAAATACTAATAAAGCTAATTGTTTTGACCTAACAAAAAATCTTAGTTATAAGCCTTCAAAACACATCTAAAACATGGCCCACAAGTGTGGCACATATCCCTAGGCACATGGTCAAACTTGGTCAAACTCGCAGTCAACCCTGGCATGGTCACACAGAAACACAGTTTTGCCCGAAATGCGCAGAAACAGCTCCAAATCTCATCCTTTCACCAATATTCCACATGAAACACCAAAGAAACATAAAAATATAAAAGTACACGAATAATAACAATTTTTAATTCAAATCAAACATAAAATGCAATGCAAAACATGCAGAAAATACAACCTATCAAATATCACCACACTTAGACAATGTTTGTCCTCAAGCATTCTATAACTTAAAACAATTAAGAACTTTAAATTTCAATCACCCTTATTACCCCACATAGTGTAACACCCATAGTGATATGCATCGAATATTCAACAGAAAACATAACTATCGTCAGGACAACCAACAATTACCAAAATGAGATTGTCCCCACACTAGTAATGCCCCTGAAAATATGGGATAACCAAATTCACACTCTCACAAGTTTCACTCTATCTCTCAAGTGTTTAGGTGAATAATTTACGCTTTCACTCATATCAATGCTTTTCAAAGATTGTCATAAAGTCAAATCGTAACTACTAATAAATTCAACAAAAACACCGATCAAAAAGGACTTTAGAGGCTTGTAATGTGGCTAATAACATGGGTTTAATAAGTTAAGAGAGAACACAACAAACTCTAGTGATACTTGCCATCAATTTACGTCAACCAAGTTAATGCAAACCAAATTAAATACATGTCTATGCTTGATAAAAACAAGGCTACCCAAAACAATTCTCTATAAATTGCGTTGCTTTAATCCATCATTTTTCATCACATTTTTCTTTTCATTTTTTTTGAATTTGGAAGTAAAGCAGTTTTACATTTCAATGCATATATATCAAAACTGGTAAGCCAAATATTTTTGACAATATAAGCACAAAATCATATCTAAGACACTTCTATTATCAATGTAAATCAAAGCATTAACATACAAAATAATTTGGCAAAGTATCACTAATAAAAGTCTCTCAACTTATGGTGCAAATGTTGAAGGTTCAGAATAAAAATGGATGGTTACTTGGGTTCAAATCAAAGAGAAAAAAAATCTAAGGCTCAAAAGGGGTAAACAATGGATATATATAAAGGGTTGATATTAAAAGGAAAGGACAAAACAAAGGGTTAACAAATAATGCCTTTTGTCATTTCGTCGTATCGATTGAAATGATGTGGTCTTCGAAATGCACTCGACAACAAACCCTAGTAGGGTCCTACTATGAATGCCACACAACAATAAAATAAAGTGTATATGTATCAAAATTCTTGCATTGGGTTTTGTGTGAATTTAGATTATTGGTTCCCTTTCGGATCTATTACTAGGGGTTTTTTTGTGTGATGAATCTAAGATGCATAGAAGTCTAAGTTTCACACAAATGTGTATATAAGAATGCATGAATCTTAAAACTCCTAAATTTTTAAATTATTCAATGTTTAAGGACAAATCACACCAAAGCATCTAAAATTCAATAGGGAAATCAAATATGCAACACACAGGTGCAACTTAAAATAAATATGATCACCCAACATGCAAAAATAGAATCAACACAGTTATGACGTGGGGCATGCAGAGATGCAATACAGTACTGAAATTCATGCAGAAAAGGCAAAATATGTCATGCAAACATGCAACCACGTAAAAAGCATGCAAAATAAGTCATAAAATTTTGAAAAATTAACGAAAAATCAAAGAAAATTGAAAATCACAAAACTAAAAACACAAACAGGCATAAATGATACTAAACACAAACACAAACTACACATCCCCACACTTAAAACCTACATTGTCCTCAATGTATAAAAGACAAAATAAAAATTAAAAATGAGTAGAGGGTGAAAGAAAAGCTTCTCTGATGTGTCAGTGGATATGGTGGTGCTTGACTGAAATATGCAAATAAAGTTGCAATGTTGTGCTCCATTTCTACTACGTTGATCACTGAAATATAATAAGAACTAGAGACCAAATGTGATCAAATCAAAGAAATAAAGTTGGAACAAAATTTGAAGGGAAAACACAAAATAAAACAATCTGAAACTAACTAAAATTGACTGAAATAAAAGAAAAAACAGTAAAAACCTTAAGTTGTCTCCTAAGAAGCACTTCTTTAATGTCGTCTTAGCTGGACAGAGTTGAATCTTTATCCTTTCTCATCATGCAACACATGAATCTTTGCACTTGGATCATTCTTCTTTGGTGGCCAAGTCTCATGAATTATGACAAATTTTTCCTTTGGAACATACACCCAACGCTCCATTTTTGCTTTCTTTTTCTTGATGCGAAACCTTTTCAGGAATCTAACAGACTTGGGTTGATGCTTGGTTGTATCAACTAAAGAAATATTTACCTTTGGACCCCCTTTTCTCGTCTTCTTGCTTATAACGTGGCCATGCCATAACACAGTCGCCTTTACAGGTACTTTTAGTTCCTTATTGTTCTGTACCTTAATGGCACCAACATCCTGCAAATGATCACCATGCAATTTCAAAATATTTTTTGTCAATGGGTTAGCATAATTAACAGGAAAAACAAAGGAAAATCACTAGGATGTTTCATTGATTCGTTGATACTGAATTCGATCCTAGCACCATCAAACTCTATGGACAAAGTTCCTTCATACACAGTTATCATCGTGCGTGCTGTTTTAAGGAAGGATCTTTCTAACAACAACATTCTTGAATTATAAGTATCATCATCCTCTATGTCTAACATATAAAAATTTACAGGAAAAACTAAATCATTAACTTGCACCAAAACATCCTCTAGAACAACTTCAGGAAAGACACTAGAAATGTCAACCAAGGTTATTACTACACCATTTTGCTTCAAAGGTCCAACATTCAATGTAGAATATACAAACAAAGGCATCAAATTAATCGAAACTCCTAAATCACACATAACCTGTTCAATTCCAACATTACCAATTTTGCAGGGTAAACATACCTGGATCTTTCTGCTTAATGGACATCTTTTTCTATAATATAGCAGAGACTGTTTCTCCCATGCAGACTCGTTCGTTCCCTTTCAACTTGCTCATTCCAATGCACAACTCCTTCAGAAACTTACAGTAACGAGGTACTTACTTAATTGTTGTTAGAAGAGGAATGTTGATCTCCACCTTCTTCAATGTTTCTAACACTTCTTGATCATCCAAGACCTTCTTTTTCTTTGCTAATATGTGTGGAAAAGGTGGCCTTTCAGGATTCACAACCACTGGTGCATTTTTTGAACTCTTTGGAGCCTCAATTTCTGTTTCAGTACTGCTGGCGTGCCCATACGAAAGTAAGGACGTTTTTTCTGCTGATAGGATTTATTTCCCACTTTAAAGAGCAATGGTACTAACATTCTGCCTTGGATTGATGTCAAGTTGGAAAGACAACTTTCCCTTGTTCTCAAGCTTGTTTACCGAGGTGGTCAACTTATCGATTTGATCTGTCAACCCAAAAAACTTTGCTTCTGTCTGTGACTGAAAGTTATGTGTACAAGTTGTGAGTTGTTGAGTAGATAACGCCAAGTTCTTCACAATTTCTTCCAACCCTTGTGACTTATCAGGCCGTGGTGCATACTGCTGCTGATTATTATAAGGAGCTGAATTTTGATTCCTTGGGGATGAATTGTTGAAGTTGTTCCCATTATTCCCATACCTTAGGTTCGGATGATCCCTCCATCCTGGGTTGTATGTATTGGAGTAAGGGTCATGCTTCTTCCAATTATTCTGCACATAACCTCCCATTGCAGTTATTTCGGCAACAATATCTTCTTGCAAAGAAGGACATGCATCTATTGGGTGTTCTTGTACTCCACATATTCCACACACTTGTGCCTTAAATTTATGAGTCAATTTCTCTTGCCCAATGGCCAATGTATTCACTAGAGCTATGGTTTGCTACAATATAGAAGACATATCATCAAACTTTGAATCAAAAGGTTTAAGGCTTACCTCATTGACACGCCTAGTAGAGGATTCAGTCTTGGAGCCAAATTGTTGCGAATTTGCAGCCATTACAGAAATTATGTCATGGATCTCCTGAGGCGTTTTACTGATAATCGCCCAACCACTTGTTGCATCTAACATCCTGCATTCCAAAGGAAGAAGACCATCATAAAAATACTAAATCAAGAGTTGTTCTGAGATACCATATTGAGGACAAGTCGCACAAAACCGTTTGAATCTCTTCCAATACTCATACAAAGTCTCAATATCTTTTTGTTTGATACTGCAGATCTACCTTCTCAAGTTTGCAGCTCTAGAAGTAGGAAAAAACCTTTTCAGAAACAATCTCACCATATCAGCCCATGTATCAATCGAACCTAGTGGTAAATAAAATAGCCATACCTTTGCACGATCAACTAGTGAAAAAGGAAAAGCTCTCAGTTTGATCTGCTCTTTTGGAATGCCATAAAGAATAAAACTGGAGCAGACAATGTTGAACTCCTTGAGATGTTTGTTGGGGTCCTCATTTTCTACACCATGAAACCTTGGCAGAAGCTAAATCAAGCCAGATTTCAACTCAAATGGAACACCCAAAGGTTGATACTGAATACACAAAGGCTGCTGATCGACAGGTGGTACAACCAAATCTCTCAAAGTTTGTTCAGGTGGTGGCAGAGGTGGAGCAATATGACGGGCATTGTTTTTGTTGCCGACATCCATTTCTACTTCAGTCTCTGAATTAGTTTCAGCAACAACAATGTTTTCAGCCAGTTCATGTATCAAAGTCGCAGAACCAGAAGCTCTTGCTCTGCATGATCTAGCTTCTTTTCTCAACTGTTTAGCAACATTTTCTATCTCAGAATCGTACAAAAGACTTTCTATAGACAAAGAAGAACGCATACATCAGAGAAAAAAGATCAGTAGTAAAGCAAATAAACAAAATTTGAAACACCGATTCTCTGGCAACGTCGCCAAATTTGATAGGGTGTCAACCCACCAAAATAAAATTAACATGCTCGAGAATACTAAAAATGAAGTAAGACAGTAAGCAGGGTCGATCCACATAGAACAGTGAGAAATTATTTATTTACGAAAACAGAAATATAAAATAAAGTTGACAGAAAGAAGCAACAAGAATAAAAAGTCGCAAACAGAAATAAGCAGCAAGAACAGAAATAAGTAGAAATTCAATTATGATAAAAATCCAGCTAAGGCACTTCTCCGTTCAACCCGTTCAGTTGATCACATACACAAAAGATGAATATTAAACATTCAAGTAGACAGAGTTATAGCCAACGGTGATGCACTCAATTGACCAATCCCTTCTTACCTATTCAATAGCCCTAGGACGTCATGCAGACTATTTTTCTAACAACTAGACAACCCCTGAGACGCTCTGACAAGGTTTAATCCATGGCATCAATTAGAACAAAAGAGACATTTATCCTAACCAATGAAACCAGAAACGTCGTGATTCATTTAAACTAGATTATTCAGTTCCATAACAATGAACAATGCTCAAACCACATACATTCACATTATTCATTATCTATATTAGGATTAATGTGACGCACTATCAATCCTAAATAACAGTATATTAATTCAATCAGTCAACCAATATACATTTGTCAATCAATCAATCAAAATAATAATAAAAGAACTCAAGAACAGAACTAAATAAATACTTGAATTACTGAATAAAATTTAAAACAAGAGTCTCACAACATTGACGGATTGAACTTCGAAATACTTTAACTGAAAAAGTGTTTAGTTACACATACTAGAAGGAAGAAAACCAGAGAGATGAAGAAGATGAAATTCAACCTCCCCTAACTTTGATATGCATGAAAAGAGAATATGAGGAAGAGAGAGAGTTTCAATTTATATATCTCTAATTAGAAAACCCAAAAATCCCCCAAAAATAACTAATAAAAATACTAATAAAGCTAATTATTTTGACCTAACAACAAATCTGAGTTATAAGCCTTCAAAACACATCTAAAACATGTCCCACAAGCATGGCACACATCCCTAGGCTCGTGGTCAAACTTGTTCAACCCCACAGTCAACCCTGGCGTAGTCACACAAAATGTAGTTTTGCTCGAAATGCGCAGAAACAGCTCGAAATCTCATCCTTTCACCAATATTCTACCTGAAACACCAAAGAAACATAAAAATATAAAAAAACAAGAATAATAACAATTTTTAATGCAAATCAAACATAAAATGCAATGCAAAACATGCATAAAACACAACCTATCATAGGTGTTTAGGTTTTTTTTTTAATCACAAGCCCTTAAGACCATTTTAAAGCTCTGATACCATGTTTTTTTTATAGAAGGCACACAAAATACAATATCATTGAACATATTTATAGGAGATTACAACTTATAACGAGTAAAAAACAACTAAGTTACAACTCATAATTTTAGTGGATTAAGTAAGCTAATTCTAGAATTCTTATCTTAATCTTTAAGTTTACTTGTTCAACTTAAACTTTTCTTAGACCAAGTCAAATTTCTCAACCCTTCACAAAAACTTTCAATTTGATAAACCAAGTTTAATCTCTAACAAATTAAGCTAAAACATCGCAACATTAACATGCCGCAATGAATCCCTTAATTATTCCTGGCAATGTTGCTTGAAATATCCAAGTCTGCAGCAATGGTTCAGGGCATCTCAGTGCACATGCCTTATATGAAACAAGCGCAATCTCTCAGGATTTCTGAAAAAGTTTATGAATTAAACTTGGCTAATGCTAAAACATGTGTCCAAATGCAGAACGGGTTGCCACTCATAAGCCCCAGTACTTTGTCTAATTGAATCCTGGTCAATGTCTTTGGTTCCAGGCAGTTCTGACGGAAAGCCATTTCCATTGCCACAAATTCTTATTAATGTTTTTGCTTCAATGTTGTAATGCAGTGGGTACATGTCGCCAGAATACGCGTTAGATGGGTTATTCTCATTCAAGTCTGATGTTTTCAGTTTTGGAGTAGTCGTGCTGGAGATTCTTAGCGGAAAGAGGAACACTGGATATTTTAGGTCGGACCAATCCTTGCGACATCTAGGTTATGTAAGTTGAGGAACTTATTTGTGAATGCAGATTTTTCATTCATTGTTTATGTCAGACTTAAACTTTGGCATCACTGGTCAGGCATGTGGATTATGGCGAGAAGAAAGGGCATTGGACTTGATGGATGAGACTCTAACTGAAAGTTGAGATGCCAATGAGTTCTTGAACTGTGTCAATGTTGCGCTCTTATGCGTGCAAGAAGATCCAGCAGATCGTCCAACAATGTCTAATGTTGTTGTCATGTTGAGTAGTGAAAATGCATCTTTCCCAACTCCTAATCAACCAGCTTTTGTTACAAGAGAAGGTTTACTGGCACTGCTTCGTCTTCAAGTAAGGGAGAAATAAGTGCTGATTCCTCAGCTACTTCCGGAGGCTTTTTCTAGCACAACTCCAAAATCATGTCCTTTTTTTTTCAAGGCTACGAAATTGGTAGTTTTACATTAATAATATTATTGCTTCAAAGATTTTCATACTCTGCTGGTTTTGCAGTTGAAAATATCATTGTTCTCAATTTCATTTTTAAACAAAATTTCAACAATTGGATATTATAGTTTCATATCACTTGTTTTTGGTTACATAGCGGGCCGTCATAGTTTAAGAATTATAACATTAACAATTTTGCTCTTTTATACAAGTGTTTTTTTCTAAAGTTCACATATCTACCATTTCTCTTATGAAGAGATACCTACCACTAACAGCAAGTAAAGTTTGCTAAGCATCTAAAATTTTAATAATTAATTATGCTACTTTTACACAAGTTTTTGCATATTCACCCTTTTGGTTCAAAGATTCAAGCATTTGACGAAGTCAAGCTTGCTTGCTTTCATGCTTATTAGCAGAAAATTTGCTTTGTACACACGTGATTTTCTTCCAAGATTATTATTATTATTTTGAAACGGAAGTCAACCTTCATTAAAAATTTGTATCAACAGCAAGAGACAAGTCCAAGAAAGAGAGAGTGTCATGTCAAATAGAGAGGTTAGCGTGTAAATGGGTTGCCGTGACAAGTGCTTGAGTAATACCATTTGTTGTCCTCTCTACAAAAGAGAGTGATAAATCATTTCCTATGTTTAACAGAGAAATACAATCTAAAATAACAATACCAAATTCAGAGATATCTTTAAATTGACCGTAAACTGCATCAACCACCATTTTAGTGTCCATTTCAATGACATCCTTCGTAACTTCATTGTTAATTATCCACGAAAGAACCTCCTTCAACCCCATAGCTTCTACTGTACTTGGGGACGGCCTGCAAAAATTCTTGTTTCACAACGAAGATTATTGTCAACAAGAAGATAATTTGTTCATCTTTTTGTCATTGAATTATAATTTTGCAAGAACTATGTTTATTATTATTTTTTAAAAGGAATCCATGTCTTTTTTTTTTGCCAACATGGAATCCATGTCAACTCTCCATAAGAGTGATTATGTTTTGTAAATTAAGATATGTCAGTTGGATTTTGGAACAACTTATGCAAAGTATAATAATTAATAGTTCATTAAATTTAATATACTAATTCATTTAAAATGTAGATTTATGAAAATGAGAAAAAATATTCTATTTAGTTCAATTAACACTGGTTGATGTGTACATGAAGCCCTGTGCAACTTGTTATTTCTTAAAAAGAAAAAAAAAAGAAGAAAAATTTATATCCTGAGGGCACCTCTTATTGTAAAGATGTTATTTCCTAAAAACATCCCCAGCACGTTTAATTTCGTAGTTTTTATAGGGTTCGCTATATCCGTGTTGGTATGATTGCACCCATTTTTGTCAATATTCTCATATATGTTTCTAGATAAATTCTTGACGAAAATTTAATGGGAAAAATTCGGCCTTTTGATTTGTGGATTGAAGGTACCAAGAGGATTTGTGGCTCTTATTTTTCTAATTTTGGTTAGTATTATCTTGCTGGTTGACGCCATACTCCTTGAATTAATCTAGGTTTGTGCTACTTTTTACATGAATTTTTTGGCATATTTTAGGAAAGAATTTGCTGAAACAGTGAAGCATGGTGTTAGTATGGTTACTTGGTACTGATACCAAAATCATGTGATTGTACTTTGCTTTTGTAATACTTAAATTTGACATGAAATGAAGGATCGAATATTCCTGTATTGTTTTCTTGCGAAGCTTTCTCTATTCCCATCTCAATATACATGTTCTTTAGTTATTGAAATTTCAACAGGAACTGAGTTGTCTAATGGAATAAATGAATGATTTACATCAGATTTATATGCATCAGCTACTAGTCTTGCATTATTTTATTTTTTTTCGTACTTATTAATTGCGAATCACAATTTTTTTTAAGTGCACAATTTCCTTAAGTCAATTCCAAGTAGTCCAGAAGATACAATTCTACTACTAGCGGATGTCACAATCTTACAGCCTGCCACAGTGAATGTCACAATCTTACCAGTGGAAGCCTCGTACACTTATTTATAGTTGGACCTGGTGGCCATTGATTATAAGGCTCCACAAAAGTGACTGTATGAAAATTCTTTTTCTTTAATTTATCATTGTGTCCTTACAAACTGTAAGAATATCTTAAGACCACAAATTCGAGAGGTGGATGGATACTTTTCATCCAAAGTGAAACCTTATATGAAAAGGTTAATTCAGTCAAGTGATTGGAGTTAGTATTGTACAGGAAGACATGCATAAACAATCATTAACACATGGTTAAATGTGAGTACTTAACACTGGAATGAACATGGGAGAAGCTAACTGATGAGTTTTTGGAAGAACAAAGTGGACCAAGCCATTCTTAGCAGGTCTGTTGAGCTTCACGTTGTAATGGTTTGAATCGTTTCGCTGACGTCAGTTGAGAAGGAAAAAAGGGCAGGAGTTCAATTGCATAATCATCTTTGAAATCTGTGAATAAAATGCTCTCAGCTTTCTACTTGTCGCAGGCTTTCTTGTTGTGCTCTCTTCTTGTACATTGCTTTGCTACGGATACCATCACTATTAGCAGCTTGCTTAGCGATGAGAACCAGGAAACTCTTGTTTCTGCTGGAGAGATATTTGAACTTGGGTTCTTCACACCTCTTGGAGGCAATGGAAGATACATTAGCATATGGTATTACAGATTGGAGCCACGGACAGTCGTGTGGGTTGCAAATAGAGGTAACCCAGTTTCTGATTTTTCCGGAGATCTTGCCATTGACGCAGATGATGGCAACCTCAAGATATTGGATGGAACTGGGAAAGCGTATTGGTCTACAGGCCTTGAAAGATCATCAAACGCCAGTTATCAGGACCGATGGGCCACGCTAATGGATTCTGGGAATTTCATTTTAAGTGATGACCAGGGGGCGACAAGTCTGTGGCAGAGCTTTGAACACCCAACTGATACTTTCCTTTTAGGTATGAACATGAAAAAGAATATTAATTTGACTTCATGGGATAGTGCAGTTGACCCGAAATAGGTACATTTGAGATTGATCAAGAAGATGAGAAGCAGTTCACCATCTTGAATAATGTTGCCCGCTACTGGAAAAGTGGAAAGTCAAGCGAATTCAACTCAGTTGAAATGCCTTCTTGGATGCCCTGTATTCTGTCAAACTTCACTAGGTGTGGTAATTCATCTGAGTCTTCACTACGAGTTCTTTTTAGTACCACAAGAGTGTTGATGAATAGTAGTGGACAGATACAACAATGGAAATTGGATGTGCAGAAGAAAGAATGGCCGTTAGTATTGTAGGAGACAAGAGACATGTGCAGTGAGTTCAAGGCTTGTGGGCAGTTTGGAAGCTGCAATAGCAATAGTAGTTTGGCCTCCAGGTGTTTGCCTGGATTCAAACCTAACTATCCAGAGGAATGGAATCGTCAAATTTTCAAATATGGATCCTCCCGAAAATCAACAATATGTGGCAACAGATTCTTGAGCTTGAAAATGATGAAAGTAAGTGACCCGGATTCTTCAGCTGTTGCACAAGACGAAGCAGCTTGCAGAAATAGATGCCTTGATGATTGTCAATGCAAAGCTTTTTCCTATTCTGAAGGAGGGAACAATCAACAAAGGGATGCTTCCAGTCTCAATTGCTTCATATGGACAGATGACCTTTACAACCTTCGCGAGGGGATTCTGAATGGTGGACGTAACCTCTCTGTCCGTGTAGCAGTTTCTGATATCGGTATATCTTTCCTTCTCCTCTTCTCTGTTTAATTTTCAGAGTCATTGCTAAATTTATTTGGCTGCCGACTATTATTCATGGGAACATAAAGGGAAAAGGTGGACGGAGGAGAGGTTTGTGCTCAATCAAAATACAAACACTACCTTAAACTCATTAAACCTTAGACTAGTCATGTAATGAAGTCAAACCAATATAATATTGCAAAGGAATTAGATTATATTAACTATACTTAGTCCAGCAAATGCTTGAATCAAATATTGACTCGTAGCTTCAACAATGTGATTGTGATGAGAGTTGATAAGTAGGTGATCATTTATTATGTATTCTGTCATCAATTTACAGAATCTACAAGTAGCAGTTGTGAACCCTGTGGCATCAGCATTATCCCTTAACCTCTTAGCACTGGATCAAATTGCGGTGATGCCATGTATTCCAGTTTCTCCTTCGACAGCTCAGTTGGCAAGCTTAGCTTTAGGGCTCTTAGTGGAACCTATGATGTCATTAGTGTTAATCCAGTTAATAGGACGTTTATTGTCCTAGACAGACTGAAAGGTAGGTGTGATACCAGGTATAGAGAAGAAGTTTTGTATTTGTATACGGATCGGCCATTACCTTTTAATGTGAAAAATGTCACATACTTTTGTGCTCCAAATACTCCATCAGCAAATACAGCTGAAATAGAAATTGAATGGGAGCCACCTCTTCAGCCAGCATGCAATTCATCTGCAGAGTGTGAGGATTGGCCTTATTCAACTTGCAATGTGGCAGCAAATGGTACAAGAAGATGCCTCTGCACTACAAACTACAAATGGGATTCATTTGTCTTAAACTGTACTCATGGTGAGGACTCTAATTTAGCTGTAGAAATCAATAGTGCATTTATTCTTTCATTAGGAATTCCTCACTGTTACAAAATTCATATTGTTAAAAAACTAGCTAGTAACATTTATAAATTCTTATTAATGTTGATATAGAAAAAAAAATTGTATTGAGTTTCATAGGTGACTGTATTTGTATAAAATAAGTAGCAAGCCTGCAGCCTAACAGGAAGTTTGGTGAAATAAGATGCAAACCATAACTGCAGATTAAACAAATGACATGTTCCATCTTGCAGATTAAATAAGTAGCAAGCCTGCAGCCTAACAGGAAGTTTAATTAGGTTAAGATAGTTATTATATATAAAAAGCTAGAGACAATTTTTGGGGGGAGGTTGGACGGCTGGAACATTGACCTTTGTCTTTTGTGTTCTTCAAAACATTATGAGGAACTAAATTATTTTCTAGTCAAGGTACAATCAAAATCGATCTTTAATTAATTATGATGTTCTATTTTAATTGTTCTTTACTGTTTATGCATTCATTCTATTTCTGTACTTGAATGTTTATTATTTTGTTGATTGAATTGATGATGACCACATCAAATTAGTTGATAGAATAATAACAAACAGTTAGATTCGTAGATCTGTAATTGCGTGTCTAGCACAAGTGGTAAGTTAGTGATGTAGTTGTGATAATGGGCTTCGACCGCCATTAGCGGAATAGAATAATCTTGTTTGAATGAACTGCGGCTTTCGAGTTTGTTGGTTTGGGCAGGGTCTTTATAGTTCTTAATGCTACTAATAAATTGAACTCTGCAGGGTGTCCCAATGGTTGTTTATTGGTTAGGCAGTAGTTTGCAGGGCATCTCGGAATTACCGAAACAGTAAGTAAAAATTGGTTACTGAGTGTGTCACTTGTAACTATAACATGCCTGTATAAACAGTACTGATTTATCTTTTGTTACCCGTGATCGATTAATAAAGTGAGACGGAGATGTACATTGGCTAGGCTTTCATGATATTGATTTCTTTCTTGTTAATTCTGTGTTCTTGATTTCTTTTACTGCTTTATTTAACTGTTATGTTCGGTCTTTCACAACCAATTCACATCTTTATTTTTACAGTTATTTTCTGCAATTAGATAAAATTTTTATCAATCTTTGTGGATTCGACCCTACTTGCCACTGTCTTCAAATATTATTTATTTCAGGCTTAAAGTAGGAATTTAAATTTGTTGGTTTTGATACTCATCAAATTTTTGGCGTCGTTGCCGGGTATTGGTGTCAATAATTTTGTCTAATTGCTTTACTGTTTGATTTTCTTGTTTGCTTGCATGCGTTCTTCTTCTGCAGGAGAACTCAAATTCGATCTTGAAATTGAAAAGACAGCAAAGAGGCTACGAAAAGAAGCAAGATTGCGCAAGGCACAAGCTTCCTCTTCAGTGCCGCCTCTACCAGATCCAACTGCAGAAATTTTTGATTCATCAGTCAACACTGATTCAGACATCGACATGGCTGAGAATAACACACAACCTCGACCTGTTGTTCCAGCTGAACAAACTTTGAGAGAATTAGCTGTTCCACCTGTTGTTCAGCAGCCACTCTGTATTCAGTATCAGCCGCTGCGTGTTCCATTTGAATTGAAGTCTGGGTTAATTCAGCTTTTACCCAAATTTCATGGTGTAGAGAATGAAGACCCAAACAAACATCTGAAGGAAT
>CAODLS010667484.1:0-18045 GCA_948243855.1 Flueggea neowawraea | reverse complement strand
GCCACCTCACTGCTCAATAAACGCGTATATCTAGCAGGATATACAGTCACCCCATTACCCTGGTAACTAAAGCCTTGACAAAGTATTTTTATACCAAAGGCTACGTACCCCGTAGCTAGGTGTCCCCATATCAAAGTGTTATATACATAATATTGCACAGCCAATCATGCATCATATTTTCCTTTATTCCATCTTATACAAAATACTCTTGTATATATATATATATACCAATATATACTTTAGGTTTTCATGCAAAACATTGGTTATTAATAATCACGATTATTAATTAACCCAATAATTATTAGTCCATTTCATATTGCAGCCAGACATATCAAAATAACATACCCAATTTTGAAGGCACAACCTATATGTCTGAAACTGTCATTTCACTCACCTGGTATCCGAAACTGAGGACCCAGTCAAACACCGCTAGTGGGTGGCTACTCGTGTTGGCAAGCACACGAAACTGTAACAGATACAACACAACAAACATCAAGATATGGTATGGTATTGTGGCAGTACTGAATGTATGCATGCAATGCAAATGCTATCAAACCCTAGGCGGCGCCGAGAACTTATGCCAAAAATACTCAAATTCTCAATTCGATCGATACCCGACTGAACAATCACGCACATTGGCTGCAAACAGCCTCCTAAGCAAGGATCTAGCCTCAGATCCTATAGACAGCCTCAAAATCATCAAGAATCTCAACCCTCAAATTCGGATTTCTTGACCCCATAGACACAAATCATCAAATCTCAACACTCAAGACAATATCCAAGTATTTATAACTCCAATCCATCATAATACAATAGAAACAACTCCAAATCTAGTGAAAATTAAGCAAAATTCGGAACCCTAGCTCGGAGTAAACCCATTTCATTCAAACATGAAATCTCTTAAAACCAAAGCTAGAATCCCATGGTTACAACCTTAACCAACCATAATCTACCCATACCTAACTTCCTTTACAGCAGAAAAGGAAGATCTGAAAAAAACTCCAATATTCATTCGAAACCCTAGATGAACAAATGTGGTGAAATAAGGAAGAAAAGAAGAGCTTCAAGGACAATTCTTACCTTAAGAATGGAAATGGAAGTACTGAGGAGTGATGGAAAATGCAGAAGAGTAGATGAGAGAGCAATTTCAGTGGTTGAGATGAGTTATGACAGAAGAGAGTAATGGGTGGGTGTATTTATAGACCCTCGGAACTGAAACATGGCATTTCACTTAAGTCGCCCAGACTTGGCACATCTACGTGTGTTGTGCCCAGTTCTACGCACACTGAACAAGATGCTACGTGCATAAACGAGGCTTCAGCACACGCAGATGGTGGATTTGATGACTTTCCACCCTCAGATCTAAAATCAACGTGTGTTCTACCATGTATTATGCATGTAGATCACTATGCTTGCTCACAGTTCAAGTCTAAATGACGTCCAACGTACGCAGACTTCTCCAATACATGCAGACGTGCGCAGGTACATTTACGGCAGACATCGATCTACGTGCATTGAACCTACTCTAGCGCACGTAGATGACCTCCTGACAACAATCTATGAGCGTAGAACTATCCTCAATGTACACAGTTGACCTTGAACGTGACTTGCACACACAACACCACCTCCTAACATTCTTGATCAAGGTTAACACCTCAAAACTCCGAATTTCCCTGAAGTCTAAATGGAATACCATCGGATTTCGGTCAGAACAGATAGGATATTACAATGGAGGGTCATGGTGGAAGAGAGATGTGAGACTCGCAAGGAACAAATGAAACACAGAGACAAGGGCTAAGCATTCGTTGTGATTCAAATGAGCATAAGACACGGATATAGGGGGATAAGACATGGACAAGGGTTTGTGCCCATGTCTTTTGTCTCGGATAGGTGAAGCTTGACACGAACAGATGACACAGTCGTGTCTCTATTCGTGTGTTCCCAGTTTTGCTGCAAATTTGAGACAGCGTAGGACACAGGCATGGCCACGAGCATGTCTTTACCCGTGTAGACCCTAGTTTTTCACAATAAAGATTAAGGAGATGCAAAGGATGTGACAAGTCATGTGTCTTGAGCCATGAAACATCTTTTTAAGTCAAAAAAATGTACCTTTTTGCATGTCTCGTGTTTCACAACAAACATACCTTGCAATGGATGTCTCCTAACAAATTCCTTAGCTACTAACCATCGTTTGGGCACCTAAACACACAATATAGTTATCAACAAATGCAAGAGAAACAATCATATGAGAATCACCCAATCAAAAATGTTAGTTGTTCAACAACAAACATTCATAGATAAATCTCAAATATAAAAAGAAAATTAAATTATGAATTAAACAAAGAAAGAAAGAAAGAAAGAAATGAAAAGTTCATAAGGAACTTGGGTTGCCTCCCAAGAAGCGCTTCTTTAACGTCATAAGCTAGATGTTGGTGAGTGGATCTTTTCATTATCTTACCCTTTGAAGGGTGAATTCTTTTTGGTGCACGTAATTTGGATCCCCTCCAACATACAGCTTCAAATAGTGACCATTCACCGTGAATGTGCCTTTTTCCAAATACATCACCTCAACAGTTCCATAGGGAAACACCTTGGTGACTATGAATGGGCTAGATCATCTCGACTTGAGCTTACCAGGGAATAGTGGAAGTCTTGAGTTGTACAACAGCATATGATCACCTTCTTTGAATCCTTTCCCCTGGCGAATTCTCATGTCATGATATTGTTTGGTTCTTTCCTTGTACAGTAGAGAGTTCTCATAAGCCATCATTTGCCACTCATCAAGTTCATTCAGTTGGCAGATTCATATCAAAATTCACATATTTTATTGCCCAGTATGCTTTATGCTCTAACTTCACTAGAAAGTGACACCCTTTTCCATACACTAGTCTATATGGTGTAGTGCCTATTGGAGTCTTAAAAGTTTTCCTAAAGGCCCAAAGAACATCATATAGTTTCTCCGACCATACTTTTCGATGATGTGACACTGTTTTCCCTAGGATTCTTTTGTGCTTCCGCTCCCTATTACACACTTCTACTTGGCCACTTGTCTAAGGGTGACTCGAGGTAGCCAACCTATGAATGACATCATACTTCCTAAGCACCCTATCAAATTGTTCATTATAGAAATGTATGCCTCTATCACTGATTATAGCCCTAGGTATTCCAAAACATGAGAACAACTTCTTCAAAAATTTCACAACCACTAGCATCATTTGTGGGTTGAGCTTGTGCTTCGACCTATTTTAACACATAATCTACTGCAACTAGGATGTACCGATACCAAACAAAACAAGAAATGGACCCATAAAGTCGATACTCCACATATCGAATATCTCACAAACTAAAATAAAATTCAAAGGCATTTCATCACGACACAAAATATTACCTGTTCGTTAACAATTATCACATAGTTTAACATAACTTTGAGCATTCTTAAAAAAGGAGGGACAATAGAAACCTGATTCAAGTACCTTCTATGCGATTTTATTGGCCTGATAATAACCTCATGGTGGCCTAACATGACAGTGTGCCAAGAATTTCCACCCCTCAGCATGCAAAATGTGCCTATGTATCACCTGGTCTGCACAAATCTTAAACAAATACGGGTCCTCCCAAAGGTAATGCTTCAAATCAAAAAAGAATTTCTTCTTTTGCTGATAAGACTGTCCCTTATCCCTATAGCCAAATAAATAGCAACATTAGCAAACCATGGGATTTCAGGGTCACATAATTGGTGAATGCCATAAAGACATTCTTCCAGAAAGGTGTCATTGATCTCCTCCTCGTTCAAAGCCTCTAAGTTCGGATTTTTCAAAGGTGACAAGTGATATGTTGCCAACTTTTTTTCTCATTGTTATCTTTAATTTCTGTGTCAAACTCTTGCAGCAACAAGATTCACCTGATCAATCTGGGCTTGTTATCTGCCTTATTAAGCAAGTATCTCAAAGCAGCTTGGTCAGTATAGACAACTACTTTTGATAGAACCAAATAAGACCTGAACTTTTCGAACGCAAAAACTACAGCAACAATTCTTTTTTTGTGGTGGTATAATGTATTTGAGCAACAGTTAAAGCTAGCATAGTAAATGGGTTGAAAATGTTTGTATTTTCGCTGTCCAAGGACTGTTCCTACTACAAAATCACTCGCATCACACATTAGTTCAAAAGGAAGAGACCAATTTAGGACAATCATGATTGGAGCATATGTTAATTTATCTTTCAAAATGTTAAATGAACGTAAACACTCATAATCAAAATTAAAATGCGCATCCTTTTCAAGTAGCTTAGTTAAAGGCCTATAGATCTTTGAAAAGTCTTTAAAGAATCTTCTATAAAAGCCTGCATGACCTAAGAAACTCTTAATCGATTTAACTAAAGTGGGAGGAGGTAATTTTTCAATGTTTTCAATTTCCATTCTATCTACCTCAATCCCTCCATAAGAAATTTTATGGCCTAAAGCTATCCCTTCTTGTATCATGAAATGACACTTTTCCTAGTTTAACACTTGATTAGTCTCTTCACATCTTTGCAACACTTTTTTAAATTATGAAGGCATAGATCAAAAGAATCACCAAAAACAGAAAAGTAATCCATAAATACCTCCATAATGTCTTTGACCAAGTTGTTGAAGATGGCCAACATGCACCTTTGAAAAGTTGTTGGTGTGTTGCAGAGTCTAAACATCATCATCCGATAAGCATAAGTGCCATAGGGGCACATGAAGGTGTTCTTTTCTTGGTCCTCTGGTGCAATGGGAATCTAAAAGTACCCCAAGAGACCATCAAGGAAACAGTAATACATGTGTCTATGCTTCCTGTAGTCGATGCACACTCTCTAACCCGTGACTATTCTTGTCGGGATTAACTCATTCTTTTCATTCTGAACCACAATCATGCCTCCCTTCTTCGAAAGCACCTGAACAGTACTAACCTAAGAACTATAAAAAATGGGGTAAATAACCCTCGCATCAAGAAGCTTGATCACCTCAGCCTTTACAACCTCTTTCATATTTGGATTTAGTCTCTGTTGAGGTTGCACCACCAACTTGAACCCATCCTTCATCAAAATTTTGTAGGTGCAAAAAGAAGGACTTATTCCCCTTATATCTAAGATCTTCCATGCAATTTTATGCTCTTTAAGCACCTTTATAAGTTGTGTCTCTGATCCTCTTTCACGTTGGAGGCTATGACAACTGGCAGCTTAGAATCTTTGTCCAAAAATGCATGCTCAAAATGGTCCGATAACAATTTCAAATCCAAGGTGGGTGGATCTTCAATAAAGGTTTTTAACCTTTTAGTCTCACTCCTATTAATCACCTCGAAACCTTTATTCCTCTTCATCACCTTTGTTGTCTCCAAAGGTGTTGTTTCATTTGAAGATGGGCTAGGGTTTTGGACGGGTTTGCTTGATTTCGCTAAGATATTGAGTTTGTTTGGTGAATTATTAATAGATTAATGCTTATGAGGTTAATTAGGAGTGGTGTAAACATATTGGAATGTTGGGTATTGATCAAATCTCGTTTTCTGTATTTTTGAGAATAAATTTATGCCTCAAAATAGTTTTACAAATTTCTAGAAAGTTTGTTCCAGATATGTAATTTTAAGAACTGAGGTACAGATTTCTAGATTTGTAATTTTAAGAACTGAGGTAAAAATTTGCAATTTTAGGAAACTTAGAATTGAATTTGTGATTTTGGGAAAAATAATGGATAGATTTGTAATTTTGAGGAGTTGGATATAGACTTGAAATTTTTAAGAATTTGCGGACTTATTTAGAATTTTTGACTACTTGGAGGACTCAATTGTAATTTTTAAAAATTTTGAAGACTATTTTGTAATTTTAAGGGGACCAGAGACTAAAATATAATTTTACAAAACTTCATAGACTAAACTATAATTTTGCATAGATTTCAATTTTCGAGGCCAAAGCACAGATCTTCAACTGAAATAGGATTTTCGACGTCATCCTAGGATTTGCAACTGTATTTGCATTCATATGTTTTTTGTACCGCCACAATACCAGTACCACCATTCTAATCTGTTTGATATGATTTGTTTATTTCAACTCATTGTACCTATCAGCACAGCCATCCAGACACTAGTAGTGCTTGACTGCACTTATGCTTGTTACCAGGTGAGTGCAGTTGCAGTTTCAGACTCAGACTATGTCTTTTAGAACTTATATGTTTTTGTTGTGCTCTTATTTAAATATTTAAACCAGACTAATTAAGGATGGGAAATTTATAAAATCTGATTATGTGTGATGAAGAATAAAATATCTGTATAATTAAAGTAAATCAGTATCAATATAAATATTAGTATCTGTATCAGTATAAAATCAGTATCCGTATCAACAATAAATATTTATTTATTGCATGCTTGCCTGTGATCAGTATTTTGTATATATATGTATTCTGAGACTTGGGGCACTCAGCTACGGAGAGGCGTAATGTTTGGTATACAATTGATCAGTCAAGACCCAGTTACCAAGGTTGGTAGTAACACTGTGTGTGCGGCCACACACAGAGGTCAGGTGGCATAACCACATCAGTTCAATTTCAATTCAGTTCAGTTTTGGCGCGGTCATACATTCATATATTTATTTATTTATTTAATATTAATTGATGTGTATGATTGCATGTGTTTGCTGAGGATGTGAAGATTTTCAAAAATGAATTTTTAAACTACTATACGTAGTGTGTATATGTATGTACCGTATATATTGTATGTCGTAGTTTTTGAAAACGCTTTCAAAACAGTTTATGTGCTGCCTTGATTCAATTTGGAGTGTTATCCCTCATTGAGATTTCTCATCTCCCCTTCCCTTTTTTTGTTAATATTTTTCAGGTATTCTTTTGGACATCCGACATCCATCTAGCATCTTGATCTTAGTGAGGCACCTTCGATATTACTGAGTGCCCTTTTGTTCAGGCTCCATCTTTTATATTAGAGCTCAACACCAAATTGCTTGTCGGATACTGGGTTATATTTTGTATTTTGCATTTACACTATTTTACCTACAAGTTTATCAGTTCTATTTTTGATATATTTATACTTATATATTTTCACATATACATATATTATATATTATTAATCTATGCTATGCATATATTGTATGAATGGTTTAATAAATGTTTTAATTGAACAAGAGGGTAGAGTATCTAATTATTTGAGGTTTGTGTGAGATAGGTCAGCCTCTAGTTCGGTTCTTCTTGTATGTCAATCATAGTCTAGAAACATATCATGATAGGTAATGCATAACAGCCTAGGACTATAAGCGCAATGAAAGAATTTTCGAAGAAAGAAGAAATATATATATATATATATATATAAAAAGAAAGAGAGAGAGGGAGAGAGAGTGGGGAAAAGTGAGAATACTATTTTTATTAATTTTAATATAATAGTACATGTAAACAATTATCCAAAAGCAAATGTTAGAAGAATAGCGATGTCCACCAAGCAACTAGTTAACAAATGGACAAAAGGTTAGTGAACAGAAATAAAATGCAAGTAAATAAATAACATAAATTCGAAAAGTCCTAAAAGCTTACACGTTTTGCAGCGGAGAATCCGAGATTCGCCATCCGTCCGAACAAACAATGAACAACTACAGGATGAAAATTAAAGGAACACAATGCTAAGTGAAGTGCAGAAAGTAAAATGACAATAATAACAAGTCTTTGATGTGCAATCTGTTGGAATTCGTGACTAATTTTTATGACATTCATAAACATATATGACAGTAAAAATAATAAAAATTTTTAACTTAGAATTTCACCAAGTATCCATGCACATCAACATACAAAATTAAGGTTAGGGTTCTTACCTTAAAACCAATGCTTGAATGATCGACTGAATGGATTGTTAGTGGAGCTCTTAGTATTCAAAACTGAACCCCCTTTTCTCTCACGTTGCCTTTACACGAACGTGTCTAAAGGTATCCACACGAACGAGCTTACTTGGATCAGTCTTGTGTACTAGCACGTGAATCTCTATTTTAGCCTCACAAATTTTCTTCTCTCTTTTCATGTGGAAATTAGGCCAAGCCCCCAAAACCATTAATGTCACGACTCATTTCTGGACCATAACAGACGTACGAGGTGAACCTTCTAAAGGAGTTCGGCTCATCTCGCACAAGCCTCGGAGATACAGATATTCTACCCAAAATTATTCATTAATCCAAATATTTAATAATTAGAAAATATTTTGTACTGAAAGTATTTATTTATATAAAATGAATAAAAATTGAATAGAGAAAATGTAAAATCAAAACCCAAAATAGAAAATACAAAATGTAGCTCAATAACCCAACAACAACCCGATGTGGAGCTCTAATAACAGAAACAAAAGTAAAGCCCAGATGAGGGGCACTCACTATATCAAAAATGCCTCACTGGGATCGAGGTGTTGGACAGTTGTTGAGCGTCAAAAATATCACCTGAAAAATAAGTTTACAGATAGACAAAAGAATAAAATGGGTAAGAATCTTTAGTGCGGAAAAGACACTTCAGACCGGCTCTAGGCCTCACATAAATCGTTTTGAAAACAATTTAAAAATATACCGCATATGTATACACAAGGATACCATATAATATTCACACCATATACGTATAACTTTCAGAAAATCATTTCACCAAAATGTTCGCACCCAAGGCATATAACATGCAGTCAGACAGTATCAGAGGTATATATATATATATATATCAGAGACAAAATATGGGACCAGAACAGACCGAACAATAATGTGGACTCCGCCACCAGACAAAATAAGGCACGTATCTGACCGGATACACGGTTACCCCATTACCCCGGTAACTAGGGCATTGACAGAACATTGGTATACCAAAGGCTATATATCTCGTAGCTAAGTGTCTCATATCAGAATATTATACACGAATAATATTAACAAACGAACATGCAGAGTATAAACCATTTTGTAGAAAATAGTTATATATACCATATATAAATATTATATATCAGAAACAAAAATTTTGTAAATTAATAATCACATAATTTAGATTATTAATTAGCCAAATAATTATTAGTTTAATTTCAAATCATTGCCAGACATAACAAAAACTACATACAAAGTCTGAAGACAGCCATGTGTCTGAAACTGTTATTTCACTCACCTGGAATTTGAAGCTAATGATCCATTCAAATGCCACTAGCAAGTGGCTGGTCTCGCTGGCAGGAACACGAAGCTGAACAATTACAGATAGAATAAATATCAAAATGTGGTATTATGGTGGTACTAAATGTATGAAATGCAAATGCAGGTGTTGGCACTCGCTAGACGTCAAAAACTCTCTTACGTCGAAATTAATCGCCCTTGATTTGAAAATCGATACCCATGTAAAATTATAATTTTACCCTTGCACTTTTCCAAAATGATTCTTCAGTCCCCAAGGCCCAAAAAATCATAAAACAGTCCCCAACTTTTGAGAATTTATAAATTAACCCTCAAGCATTTAAAATTTATTATTAAATCCTTCAATTTCTTAAAATTGCATTTTTAACTTAAATTCCCTAAAATCACCACTTTGGCCCAAACTCTTCCGAAATTACAATTCAACTATTTGCCAAATATTAGCTTTAGTCCTCACTTTTCAACCAATCACATCTCTTCTTTCATTCTTAAATTTCCAAGAAATGAGTTTCAACAATCCAAATCATTTCGGCTCAATCAATCCATCCAGAATCATTTCGGCTTAACCAACCCGAAATCTTCAACATTTTAACCAATCAAAAACATCATCCTTCTTCCTTAATAAACCCAAAAATTATTCAAACCATTTTTTATTCATTCAAGAACTCCAAGCCATTCAACACAAAGCCACACAAATCCACCCAAATCATACCAAACCGACGCTACAACAGCCATGGATATTCAGCAATCACAACTGATGTAAAAACAGTAAATGGAAGTAAAGAAACAAGTCTTGAAGTTGAAGTTTACCTCAAGGCTGAAGAAGAATATGCACGGCAACAAAGAGAGAGACGAAGGAGAGAGACTGAAGTGAGAGAGAGAGATGGAGTGAATGACAGCATGTAGTTGACTTAAAAGGACAGAAAAGGGATGGTTGAATGGGCACGGTATGGGTTGTTCTAACAGAAGAAGAAAAAAGAGACGAAATTTTGCTCAGTTCACACCGAACGACAGCCCTAAGACGCGGATGACAGGTTCGATCACGCCAAACGACACGTAGTTTGACACCGAATGACACACGCGTGACGGGAACAACAGAAGCAAGTCGACCGAACGGCACGTCGTTTCCCACAGCTTAACACCGAACGACAGCACGCACGCCTGCCAGACGATGTGCAGCTTTGCTACCAAGGACATACGATCGGTGGTCCAGTCTTCTTTTTTTTCAGATTTCATTTTCAAATTTTTTCCACCAATTTTCACTTAATAATTTATTTCCAAATCACTCATAACCTTCATTAATCACCCAATTAACATTTTAAACACAAAATTTACCCTTCAATCACCAAAATAATAAAATTTCAATTTATCCTAAATTTAATTATTAAAATAAAATAATAATTACCAAAAAATAGGGTATTACATTCTTCCCCTCAAAAGAAATTCGTCCTCAAATTTTCAGACATACCAGATCAAGCTAAATTCATAATCTAACCCAAAATTCTGGTTACTAAATCCTATTAACATTCTAACTCTCTCGGACTCAGATATGCAGACATGTATCAAAAAATGCAGAAAATATGCAAACTCTACCAATGGCAAGTGAGAATCCCAACTCCCACTAAAATTTACAGCGCACGTTCTCAACATATCCTCTAGAGTCTAAATTGTGCGCTCGAACTGACCATCGATCTGCAGATGAAAAGCAGTTCTAAAATCTAGTCGAGTACCCAACTATTGTTGTAACTTACGCCAAAATTGCAAAGTAAACTGAGGTCCTCTGTCAGACACTATAGATATTGGAATCCCATGCAAGCATACAATTCTGTCAACATATAGCTTCACTAGGCGTGCTGCTCCATATGTTGTCTTAACAGGAAGAAAATGTGCTGACTTAGTCAATCGATCAGCGATAACCCAGATTGAGTCATACCCAGAAGACGTCCTTGGTAAGCCAACTATGGAATCCATAGTGACGCGATCCCATTTCCACTCTAGAAGGGGCATCTGCTGCAATAATCCAGAAGGACGCTGGTGCTCAAACTTAACCTGCTGACAAGTCAAACACCTACTAAAAAACTCACTAATGTCCTTCTTTATCCCTGGCCACCAATAGGACTATCAAAGATCTCGATACATCTTAATGTAACCTAGATGAACAGAATATGCAGAACTATGACCCTCGGTCATAATCTCCTCACATAAATCACTTGTAGATGGTACACACAACCTCAGTCCAAACCAAAGGACTCCAAAATCGTCAACACTAAACCCAGGCACATTAGAAGACTTAACATTCTCAATCAAATTCTAAATATCAGAATCCTTCTAAGCATCCTTAATCCGATCCAATAGTATATGTTTTTCTTCCATATGGTCAAACAATACCCCTGAGTCATCAAATTGTAGCTCAACTCCAGACTCCATCAGACACTGCCACTCAAACACTATAGGTCGTCTCTCAACAGAAATATAAGCTAAGCTACCCACCGACTTCCTACTTAAAGCATCGACAACCACTTTAGCCTTGCCAGAATGATCTGATATGGTGCAATCATAATCCTTTAGCAACTCTAGCCAACGCCTCTACCTCAAGTTCAAGTCTCACTGCCCAAAAATGTACTTCAAACTCTTATGATCTGTGAAAATATCAAAAGTCTCTTCATACAGATAATGCCTCCAGATCTTGAGTGCAAACACCACTGCTACCAACTCCAAGTCGTGCGTTGGATAGTTCTGTTCATGCCTTTTAAATTACTTCGATGCATATGGAATTACTTTACCATGTTGCATTCATACACAACTTAGGTCAACTATCGATGCATCACAATACACTGCAAAACCTCCAGAACCCAACGGTAGAACCAACACCAGCGCACCAGTCAAACATTCCTTCAACTTCTAAAAGCTCTCTTCATATCTATCATACCAAATAAACTTAACTCCCTTCTGAGTTAACCGAGTCATAGGAGCTGCAATCCTAGAAAAATTCTGGATAAACCTCTTATAATACCCAGCTAAACCAAAGAAACTCTGAATCTTCGTAGTAGTCTTAGAGTACTACTTCTACCTTCTTTGGGTCTACCATAATACCATCTCTCGACACCACATGTCCGAGAAATGCCACTTATTCGAGCTAGAATTCCAACTTTAAGAACTTAGCAAAAAGTCAATGTTCTCGCAAAGTTTGCAATGCTGATCTCATGTGGTCTTCATGCTCTTCCCTACTCCTCTAGTATATTAGAATGTCATCGATGAAAACAATCACAAACCGATCCAAATATGGTCTAAACACCATGTTCATCAAATCCATGAATATTGCTGGTGCATTGGTCAAACCAATCGACATTACTAGGAACTTGTAGTGACCATATCTAGTCTGGAATATAGTCTTA
Source organism: Flueggea neowawraea (assembly GCA_948243855.1). Lineage (NCBI taxonomy): Eukaryota > Viridiplantae > Streptophyta > Magnoliopsida > Malpighiales > Phyllanthaceae > Flueggea > Flueggea neowawraea. The sequence continues at coordinate 5,501 of CAODLS010667484.1, read as the reverse complement.
GGAACATCCTCACCTATAATCATCAACTGATGATATCTCGACCTCAAGTCGATCTTAAAAAACCATTGTGTACCCTGCAAACTGGTCAAATAGATCATCTATCCTAGGAAGTAGATATCGGTTCTTTACTGTTACCTTGTTGAGTTGACGGTAATCGATACACATACGAAAGCTCTCATCCTTCTTCTTTACAAATAATGTTAGAGTGCCCCAAGGTGAAACACTCGGTTGAACAAATCCCTTGTCTAATAACTCCCTCAACTGAGTCTCTAACTCCTTCAACTCAGTTGGCGCCATCTAATATGGTGGAATCGATATCGGATAGGTACCAGGCTGTACATCTATCGCAAACTCAATCTCCTGGTCAGACAGAAGTCTTGATAACTCCTCCAAAAACACATCTGAAAACTCTCGAACCACTGGTACGTCTTCAACCCTCAATTTCGGTCCTTCGGACTCAGTCAAAACAAAAGCCAAATACGTCTTACATCTACGACGAATCATATTTTCTGCTCTAATTGTTGACACGTAACTCTGTATAGCACTATCTCGCTCACCTTGATAATAGAACTCAATCTGACCAGACAGGCGAAAACATACTCTCTTGGCAAAGCAATCCAACGTAGCATGCCAATCGAAAAGCCAATCCATACCCAGGATGACATCAAACTCTCCCACGTCCAATAAAATAAGGTCGGCTATCAACTCATGTCCATCAACGGAAATCACGCAACCTTGAATCCCAGAATCAGTTAGTAACTTACTACCCAAAGGCGATGATATCTCTACTAACCTATCCAACTGACGCAACACCAACCTCGAGCACTCAACAAAAGGTGGAGTGATAAATGTATACAATGCACGAGTATCAAATAATACATATGTAAGAGTACCAGATATAGAGAGCGTACAAGTAACTACAGCATTGGAGGTCCGTGCCTTCTGACGAGTGATATGATAAAATTTTGCCTGCCCTCATGTAGCAGCACTACTCTGAGCTGCCTGACCTCAGCCACTGCCCTATCCGACCTGTCTGCAGCTCCCTAAGTCCCTACCGGCTCCCCTACAGTGCCTGTACTGATTGTACCTGAACCTCCAGCTACCGACTGTCCCACCTGACCACTGTTACCTAACTTTATGGGACACTCTGTTATCTTATGTCCCAGTTGTCTGTAATAAAAGCAGTTGTCAGTCGCTCAGTTACATACCCCAGGTGCCTCCTCCCACAGATCACACAAGGTAGAATCAAGCTCCCCGAGCTCTGCCCTCCACTCTGCCCAACTGGTTGCGCCACACTATGGCTTTGAGTGCTCTGATTAGGCCTCTGTCCTCTAAAAGAATGTTAGTGTCTCTGCTCTGACTGGCCTTCCTAACCTCTGCCTTGCTGGCCTTTAAAAGTACCATCGGCCATATACTCCATTCCCCTGGCAGACTCAGTTATCTGCCTAATAGTAGTCAATCCTAGAGTGAACACCACTCTACTAATCGTAGGTCGTAACCCATCCAAAAATTTTCTCGCCAATGCCTCCTCTCGCTGACTCTAAGCAGGTGCATACCTACTTAAATCCTTGAACTTCTCATTGTACTCTGTCACTGACATACCCATCCCCTGAGTTGCTAAAGATGAAGCTATTGCTGCTGCTGAGGTGCCAGTGTTGTAACCTCTAGCGCACTATGAGAACCATGCAGATCCATAGGAGACTGATCGACGGTCTCGACAGGAACACGCTTAGGTCTACCACGACCACGTCCACGACCACGACGATCCATCGCTACAGAAATCAGACAGACATACCATACATGCAAATGTCAAAATGCATGTGATTGCCACATTACAAAGACAGAAATCAGAAAGGAATGCATAGGCAAGTCAGATAGACTCAATCAAGGATACCTATGATCCACACCGACCAGACAATACCTAAGAGTTAACAACCTTTGGTATCAGAGTAAACAACTACCTAAGAGTTACGAAACCTAATTCTCTAATACCACATTTGTCAATACCCGTTTTTGGACCATGACCGGCGTACGAGGTGAACCTTCTAAGGGAACCCAACCTATCTCTCACAAGCCTCGGAGATACAGACATTCTACCCAAAATTATTCATTAATCCAAATATTTAATAATTAGAAAATATTTCCTACTGAAAGTATTTATTTATATAAAATGAATATAAATTGAATAGAGTAAATGTAAAGTCAAAACCCAAAATACAAAATATAGCCCAGTAACCGAACAACAATCCGATGTGGAGCAATAATAACAGACTCAAAAGTAGAGCCAGGATGAGGGGCACTCACTATATCAAAAATGTCTCACTGGGATCGAGGTGCCGGACAGTTACTGAGCGTCAAAAATATCACTTGAAAAATAGGTTTACAAATAGACAAGAATGAAAGGGGTAAGAATCCCTAGTGAGGAAAACCCACTTCAGACCGACTCCATGCCTCACATAAACATTTTTGAAAATAATTTAAAAATATACCGCATACGTGTACACAAGGATACCTTATAATATGCACACTAAATACGTATAACTTTCAGAAAATCATTTCACCAAAACGTTCGCACCCAAGGCATATAGCATGCAGTCAGACAATATTAGAGGCGTGTGTGTGTGTGTGTATCAGAGTCATAATATGGGACCAGAATAAGATGAATAATAGTGTGGACTCCGCCATCAGACAAAATAAAGCATGTATATGGCTAGATACACGGTCACCCCATTACCTCGGTAACTAGGACCTTGACATAGCATTGGTCTACCAAATGCTACGTACCCGTAGCTAGGTGCCTCATATCAGAATATTAGATACGAATAATATTAACAGACGAACATGCAGAGGATAAACCATTTTGCAAAAAATATTTATATATACCATATATAAATATTATATATCATAAACAGAAATTTTATAAATTAATAATCACATAATCCGGATTATTAATTAGCCAAATAATTATTAGTCCAATTTTAGATCATAGCCAGACACAACAAAAACTATATACAGAGTCTGAAGACAAAGCCTACGTGTCTGAAGCTGCCATTTCACTCACCTGGAATACAAAGCTAAAGATCCAGTCAAATGCCATTAGCAGGTGATTGGTCCTGCTGGTAGGAACACGAAACTGAACAATTACAGATAGAACAAATGCGGTACTGTGAGTACCGTCAAAATGCGGTACTGTGACGGTACTAAATGTATAAAATGCAATTGCAGGTGCTGGCACTCGCTAGAAGTCGAAAACTCTCTTAAGTCAAAATTAATAGCCCTCGATTCGAAAATCGATACCCACTTAAAATTACAATTTTGCCTAGCACTTTTTCAAAATTATTCATTAGTCCCTAAGGCCACAAAACATTATAAAATAGTCTCCAACTTTTCAGAATTTATAAATTACCCTCTAATTATTTAAAATTTATTATTAAATCTCCCAATTTCCTAAAATTGCATTTTTAACCTAAATTCCCTAAAATCACCACTTTGGCCCAAACTCTCCCGAAATTACAATTCAACTATTTTCCAAATATAACCTTTAGTCCTCACTTTTCAACCAATCACATCTCTTCTTTCATTCTTAAATTTCCATAACTGAGTTTCAACAATCCAAATCATTTCGGCTCAACCAATCCGTTCAGAATCATTTCGGCTCCACCAACCCGAAATCTTCATCATTTTAACCAATCAAAAACATCATCCTTCTTCCTTAATAAACTCAAAAATCATTCAAACCAATTTTTACTCATTCAAGAACTTCAAGCCATTCAACACAAAGCCACACAAATCCACCCAAATCATACCAAACCGACGCTACAACAGCCATGGATATTCAGCAATCACAACTGATGCAAAAACAGTAAATAGAAGTAAAGAAACAAGTCTTGAAGTTGAAGTTTACCTCAAGGTTGAAGAAGAAGATGCACGACAATGAAGAGAAAGAGAGAGAGAGACTGAAGTGAGAAAGATAGATGGAGTAAATGGCATAAATGGCGTGTAGTTGACTTAAAAAGGACAAAAATGGGATGGCGGAATGGGCACGGCATGGGTTGTTTTGACAAAGGAAGAAAAAAGAGACGAAAATTTTGCCCAGTTGACACCGAACGACAACCCTGAGACACAGACGACAGGTTCGATCAAGCCAAACGACACGCAGCTTGACACCGAATGACACACGAGTGACACAAACAACAAAAGCAAGTCGATCGAACAACGCGTTGTTTCCAGCAGCTTGACACCAAACGACAGCACACACTCCTGCCAGATGACCTGTAGCTTGGCTACCAATGACAGACGATCGGTGGTCCAGTCTTTTTTGTTCATATTTCATTTTCAAAATTTTCCACCAATTTTTACTTAATAATTTATTTTCAAATCATTTATAGCCTTCATTAATCACCAAATTAACATCTTAACAAAAAAATTATCCTTTAATCACCAAAAAAATAAAATTTCAATTTATCCCAAATTTAATTATTAAATAAAACAATAATTAAAATTATAATTACCAAAAAATATGAGATATTACAATTAAGAAATTCGGCCTTGTGTATTTACACATCTATATAGAGTTGTGTGAAACCCTAGTATAAGTTTACTATGTTTCTTCTTACTTGTCCTACAAGTATAAGAACCTCATATCACACAAGAATTAGGGTTTCTAAACAATAAGAATGTGTAGAATTTTTTCTAAAAAATAAGAGTGTGTATGGCCGAATTTTCTCCTACAAAATAGGAGGCTTGCGAATTTTACATAGGTTTTTTTAATGTTATTGGACTTTAATTATATGATACATTATCATCAAATAAAATCACTCCTTGATTAAAATACATGGGCCAAATTTATATCACACATAATAATAAATCCAATGCATGTTTAATCTTAATAATTAGTGATTTATATTAAAAGTCCATTACATTAATGGATTATGTCTTATATCATATTTAAGACTTAAATCATCAAAGTCAAATTATTAATGATTAATCAAATTAATCATTATAATTTAATTACCAAAAGAGAAAATATATATGATCTGATCCAACTCGCTTTAGTGAGTGATCCAATAGACCCACTCGAAAATGACAATGAACCTTTGTCCCAAAACTCAGGCCCAAAGTCCATAAATGGTATCTAATAATACATTATGACAACCCAAAATCGAGTGGATGTCAAAAATCTGAGTTTAACTTTCACAGTTTGATATTTCGTCATTTTGTGTCACGATATCTAGATTAAGTATAAGGTATGGTCACATGTCAACCTTACATTGTTTAATACGTTTTTTGATCCCAAGTAGATTGATATAACAAATGACATTGATAAACCCTTTTATCAATTCATTTGAGTATGCATACATTACATCAATCATACTCATCAAGTGGCCTAAAGATCACTCTTCATAAAGGAACAAATCCATCACTCTCACCATCACTCCTCTACAAGATTCATGGCATATCCAATCATAGCCTTTATTGTTGTCCTGTTATGGATAACGTTT
>CAODLS010667254.1:0-12414 GCA_948243855.1 Flueggea neowawraea | reverse complement strand
TACACTTTTCCCTCCTTGCACCAACCTATGCAACTTTTGATGAAGTTGCCTAAAGTAGTGAGTGGGAACAAACCTATGTCGCATTGCTTCTTTCATGGCCTCCCAAGTTAGAATATGCCTCATTTCCTTCTTCCTCCTATTCATATTGAGCTGATCCCACCAAAACATAGCATATCCAATGAATTCAACCGCTGTCAGCTTCACCTTCTTCTCTTCAGAATAGTTTTGGCACTCAAAGATCATCTCCACCTTCCTCTCCCATTCAAGGTACTCTTAAACATTGTTGTTTCCCTTGAACTCAGGCATCTTCATCTTTATAGTTCCCAAATTCCCATCTATTTGACCTCCAGTTGTGGCTTCGGTCTCCGCTTCCTCTTGGGAATATTGGCGCATTGGAAAGCCTCTTCCGCCACCTCTTCCTCTTCCGCCTCTTATGGTTTGCAATCTACCCCCTCTAGAGCTGTAAGTGTCCCCATGGTATTCATCGTAATAACCCCTATGAGTATTTGGTGGTGGTGCGCACATTGCAGACCTTGGTGCACTTGCACTTTGGCTCGCTTTTATCTCTTGCACCTCCTCTCTCATATTAGCAATAAAATTTTGGAATGTTGCAAATTGCTCATTAACTGCTTTCATAACGAGCTTCAATTGAGGATTAACAATCTGTATCTCCTCCTCTTCTTCATCAACACGCTAACTGGAACTCATTTGTAAAAGAAACAATGAAACAAACACAAACAAGTAGTAGGTTAGTGTGAAAACAAAACACTCCCTCACGTGTTTACTCTCTCTTTCCACTCTTTGCAATTCTCTGATACCAAATGATGCGGAACCCAATGATTAGCAAATCACAAACTCACACGTACAATATGATATAGCTCCAATGATAAACTAAATTCCCACCCTATTGAACCCCCACACAACAAGGTATGAAAACGCAAATAATCAGGTTATAAAAATAAGATAAACGCCACAATTAGATTGATAAGTTTACCTTGATTCTTGATGCAATTAGAAGAAAGCAAATCATCACTCTCACTCTAATCAAGAACACACAAATAGCATGAAATAAGTATAAAATTCATTTTTTTTGTCAAAAGGTGTCTTTCCAAGGCTACACAAAAGCTTTTATACTAGCTAGTTAATCCTAATCCTTATGGGATATGGATAGCTAATTCTAATCCTTATTGGGTATGGATAGCTAATCCTAATCCTTATTGAGTATGGATTAATTAACCCTAAGTAAGTCAAACATGGGCTGAACGAATTTAACAAGACCTAAAACACACTAAACAAGTCTAATCCATAATGAAATAAAAGAATGCATCATTAGACAACCCCTTCATTAATACACGCCTTCAGCAAGGTAATGGGCTTAGGGCTGTCTTCAAGATCCAAACAACACTTCTCGATATTATGATCTTGAAGCTCTTGGATAATTTGATCTTGAATGAACAAAGGCAGGGCTGCCTTGAACTTGTGTGCACGTGCCCTTTTGATCGGGCCACTTGGAAGAGTCAATGGATCTCCACTCTTGCTCCTTGCGCTCCCGTTGACTCCAAGTGTACTCGATGGTGGATTCGCATCAGGACGGGGTATTACACTAGAGCTGGTAGTCGTTGCACTATTTTTTTGTGGTTCCGTGGCGATTTGGTAGACGTCGACCCAAGGAAGATACTAGATCACGAAGGAGAGACGATAGAGAGAGTGTGACACAATGACAGAGAGATGAAACAAAGAGAGGGATGCAACCAATGAGGAAGGATGGTGGCGAAGGAGAAGAAGGATGTTGACAGAAGAGAAGAAGAACGACAAAATATGAGAGAATAGACGAGATCGAAGGAGGAGAGAGAGAGAGAGAGAAGTGAACAGACAAGACAAACGTGAAGAGAGGAAAAAAAGTGAGAAAATGAAAAAGAAAACACTAATTTTATCTTATTGAATTTAACATTTTTAAAATTTAGTTAATAGGAAGATCCCAAAATTTAGAGACAACTTCCCCCACAATAAATTTATTGTTATATTTTATTCAGTAAAAATTGGCATCCCCTATGAGAAACGATCACAAAATTTCACACCTAATTGGAAGCTAAGAGTAACTTTACGCAAAGAAAAGACACTAAAGGTGCACCGTGCACCAAAGCAGAAGTTGCAAGGGTACAACTTGAACTGTAAGAAAAAGGAAGAATTATACATTTAGATGCAATAATGAACCTATTGTCACAATTAAGTTAATTTTATAGAGAGTCACTAAACTTGAGAGGTTTATCCACGACAGTGAATAAACTTTGATTTTGCTCAAAAAGGTACTAAACTTAATGGTTATGTCTTCGGTGGTCACTATTAACGACTTTGTTAAGAATCGGTGCTAGAATGCCACGCATGCACCACATTGGTCCATATTTTGACACATAAAATAATATGCCATCAAATTAGACATGCCGACATACCATCAAACCAACCTAACCCAAAAACCCAACCATCAAACCAACCCAACTCTTCTTCTAGCTCTTCAACACACCTCACCGTACAAGTCTCTCTCTCTCTCTCGTTTGTTCACTTAAATTTAAAAAAAAAAAAGAGATTACACAACTTATCATGAGTGTGGTGGCCGGCGGCCGACACTAGTGGTGGCGACAATGATGGTGTTGGTGGGGAAGGAGTGGCTCTCTTTGTTTTTTTTTTGAGTTTGTGGTGATGGACTTCTTCTTTCAAACCCCTCTCAAACCCAGAACCACTGCAACCATCATCCATTCTAATAAAATCTCAGTGCTAAAGCTCGATTCTGCAAGTTCAACTTTGCAAGAAGAAAATAGTAAAATTTGCATAAGGTACTGTAAAATCAAGACAAATAAGGTTGCCATAGAAATATCTAAACCAGTTAACTTTTCAATTGGAACAAATAAAACCATTCTTTGAAAAGCCTAGAAGTAGAAGATAGAAAAAGAGAATAACAAGGAAAAAGATGACCTTTCTGTTGGATTTGCGTATAGTAATTGATTTTACACAGCTTAAAATAGTAAAAAGTATATGATTATACCTAATCAACAATGTTACAGTGTATAAAACACTGAACTTTTCAAGAAAAGAAAAAGATTCTAATACAAACTGTCGTGAATATGTGAAATCCCAAGGCGATCTATGGTGAGAAAATTTTCGAGCTTTGGATTCGGCTTTCCGTATATTGTCAACTATGGCTTGAATCTTTGAAGATCGTTCATCTGTTTGCTCCTCAACATTATTCATAAAACTAATCAACTTGATAATCAGTTGCGAGCTAAAATCCAAATCGAATCACAATATGAAATTGCATCATAAACTCTTCGACTTTTCAATTGAAATCGCATTATCCGAACCCAATCTTCGTCGAATTTGGAATCTATTATTGCTCTCTTTCTCTCTACTTCTACACTAGAACCACATAATGCAATGGCACAACCACACTGCTAAGCTATCATCATCATCATCGATTAAACAGAACAAAAGTCTAACAAGAAACCCATTAATTCTCGAACCCAAAAAGGTCAAAATTCACAGAAAGAAAGCATCTTCACTCTAATTTTCGTTTGATCTCATGAACGGGGCTCTCAGCATCTTCAATATGAGGCATGTAAGTATTGGGAACACGACCCGGATCTGTCAAGATGGTGAAACCGTAACATGAATGCCACGGCGGTGAAAACGACGACGTTCATGATGCCCGGAGAGTACATGAGCCCGAACCACCTGTCCAAGAAAACAAAAAAAGTTGAGAAGTAAATGTAAATAATGGCCAAAACGACGACAACTACGGGGAAGCATCGGTGGCGGTCGGGTTCAATGTGTTTTGAGAAGAGAGACGTTGGTGGGGTCGAGAAAGACGGAGAGAGATAATAGTGAGGTCGAGAGAGAGAGACTTGTAAGGTGAGGTCCGTTGAGGGTTATAACTATTGGCGCTCACACAACTTTCTATTTGTTACACAAAATTTACTGAAATAAAAGAATTTTAGGTAGGTTACTCAACGACGATAAATTATGTATTTGTGGTTACAATTACCGAGTCAGTGATAAATGTTCGGCAATCAAACCACGTTAACTGCCACACCATGCCATGTAAAATACACATGGCAATTTTGTTCACACCACGTGTTGCAAACACCCAAAGAACCCTTAAACAATTAATAAAAAAAAATATTGAACTCAAATGGTGATTCAATATTTCCACTTAAAAACCCAGAAAAAATTAAAAGAAATTCCTTTCAGTGCCATGAATTTAACAATATGAACAATGAATTAACAATGTTAACAACATATAACCCAAAATCGATTGACCCCAGAATCTATTCAACACAAAAAGTCCAGAAATTTTAAAGGAAGCAGTGTAGTTGTCTCTATAAACACGATTTGAAATCATTCCTCACGATCTGAAACGCGACCTGAATCACCATGAACCACACCTTTAACAATGTGGCCTGAATCGTTCAACATAGTACAAATTCAAACTCAAAATCTGCAATCTTTTTGTTTTTGCCCAAAAACTCAAAATCTGCAGTTCAATCTAGATAAAGTAGTACTCAAACCAAGAAAAACCCAAATTTTCTACAATGATATTCCACCTCTTCGCCGAAATCAACCCAGAGGCTTCAACATTCATTTTTTATTTCTTCAAACTCAAATCCTCTTCAATTGATTTGCATCAGCTAGATAAACAAGATAGAGGAAGGGAAAGTCTGGGTAATCGGGAGGAGAGTCGCCTGGGTGAGATGAACGGAAGAGGAGAGGATAATGTGTGAGAGGATGTCGGTTTGGGTGAACGAAGCTAGGGTTTGAGAGGGATGCGTCGACTTCATATAACACTGCACCGAAACCTCACTGAATTCACTTCGGATCCAGAATGACCCGAATTGAGCTTCTCTTGGGTTGAATGAACCCGAAACTGAAACCAATCCATGGATCCTCCACTGATTCACGAGGCCCCATTCTTTGCTACCAACCCTTGGTCCTACACCTTGTTAGAGATTTGGCTGTTTTAGGCAATTGACGGCGGCAATGGAGGTTTGGGGCTTCGTATGGGGAATTTGGTTGGTCGGGAGAGAGATGGGTCGATGGAGGAATCAATGGTGACAGAGTAGAGTGTTGGCGGTGGTGGTGGGAGGAGGAGAGATTTGAGCACCGAGGATGAGAGTTCCAAGATTTGGTTGGATTTGTTGTTTAGTTTTGTTGCTTTTTGAATTGTGTTTTTGGTTTTCCTATTTGGAAAGCGAGAAAATGAGGGGAATTTTTTTGCAATTTTCCACGCGGCATGGATGAAATGCCACGTGCATCTTACATAGTATGACGTGACAGCCGACGTAGTCTGATGGCCGGACATTTGCCACTGACTCGGTGGTTGACCGTGAGTGCACAATTTATTGTCGTTGAGTGACCCGCCTTAAAAAAAATTATCTTTAGTGAGTTTTGTATAACGAGTCAAAAAGTTGGGTGATTTTTAATAATTTTAACCTGTGTGTGGAAGAGGTAGAAGAAGAGTTGGTTTGATTTGATGGTTGGGTTGGTTTGATTGTCTGTTGACATGTCCTTTTTTTATGATGTCATTTTATATGGACCAATGTGGCGTATATGTGGCATTTTGGCATCAGTTCTTAAGAAAATCAGTCAATAGTGACTATTGAAGACATAACCATTAAGTTTAGTGATCTTGGACAAAATCGAAGTTTAATGACTATCGTGGGCAAACCCCTCAAGTTTAGTGACTGTCTATAAAATTAAATCCAATTATCATACATTTCAAACTAATTTTAAAAATGGGACCCTTTTGGACACGTGTGAGAAATTGCGAAATTATCGTAAGAAATTGAGTTCTCGCAATAAAAATCCGAAAAAATCGCGAGAGAAGAATTTTTCAGCAGGGTTCAACTGTGAACAAACATGGATAAAACGTGTACAAAACGACACTAAAAATGGTGTTCGACTCGATAAGTCTTTATTCATATTTGACTCTATATAACGAGTCAAGTTTAAACATTTTTTTGCAGTTTGGTATATAAACAAGACAAACTTAAACAACTTAAAATTTTCCTTAAAAACTCATAAAGAGGCTCAATAATAAATTTGTGAGTAGTTTGAATGGTAAGCTCATGAACAAATTCAGTGATAAGTTAATGAACAATATAAATGTATGTGTGTGCACGGGCACGTGCGTGTGTGAGACAAATTTTAAATTAAAGTTGAAACAAATCAAGTTCTATTCAAGTTTAAGTCAAAATCTACACAGACCTATAATAAATAATGCAAGTTTAGGTTTGTTAAATTTTAAACAAGTCAAACTTGAACATAAGATATAGTTCTATTCGAATTAGAACTTGAGATTTTTTTTAATAAGTTAAGACGTCTAAAACATGGATCAGCTTGATTGCACCTCTCCATATAGTTTGGTGTTGCATTCTACATTCTGATGAATTAGGCCACAATCTTTTCCATACTGACTATTGCTCGATATTGCCACCACTTCTGTCTTTAATAAAATGACCGAACCATTTACGGAGCGACTGTATTAGATAAATCTGGCACCCCTTTTGTACAGGAAAATGTCTCATTTTAACAACAAATCTCTTCAGATGAATTAGGCCACAATCTTTTCCATGTTGACTATTGGAGATATTGTCACCACTTTGGTATAGCAAAAATGTCTCATTTTACCAACAAAACTGTGCACATTTCCTCCTAAATTATTCATACTGTGGCCCCTTCTTGCTTGTGTCCCATTAAGGCAACAACTTGTCCTTCCCACCTTTTTTTTTGTTGCATTATGACACATCTCGAAATATTTCTTGTCATTTCAGGTATTTATCAATTTAACCTGGCATTTTAAAGGTATTTCAATAGTTATTTCATTTTTTATAAACATCTAGGACATTACAAATACCAATTCATTTACCAATAGACTTTTAGTGCATTGGTATTGAATCGAGGGCTTACAGCTCATCTCATTGATAATAGATTGTTTTTAACACTAAAAGATTGAGAGTATAAAGTGTGAATAAAACAAGAGATGAAGGCACAAGCATGGACACAAAATAATACCATGCGAATTTCAGTTGGAATTCTAATTTCTTCAAAGTGACATTCATGGTGATATACAAGAGGTACTACTTCTAGCATAACTAAACCCTCCAACCCTAGCTTTATGCAGGCAATCTATACAATTTTTTTTATAACCATTTGTGGATCTTTACATTTTTTTTAATCTATTAATTAATTAAGAAAAAGCTTCAAGTAATCCCAGCAGCCATGTTTCTGCAACTCTAGTTCACGTTGAACCTTCTAACATTGCTGATATTGCCGATTTGGCTTCTGTGATTACTGCTGGTGCCATCTTCAATCTGCCTTGCCTTTCTATTGTTCATCTCTGCATACATTTCCTCGATCATCGGTTTCCACAGACGTACGCGCGCATTTATAAACCAATTCGATACCTGCACTTATTTAGAAGATAATGGATAGAAAATAATGAGAAATTTCAACAGGTTCAGGTTTCAGAACAACAAAAAATAGAAATTTGAATGTAAATTCTGCACTAAAGTTCATCTTAAGAATGCAACCAAAGAGAGAAAAAAAAGAAGTTAGCCGGGTTGATTGCACCACATTAACTGAACGTAACTCTATTGATGATGCGAGAATTACATTAATGCAATCTTCATAGTTTTTCCATTTATGATGACAAATTAGTACCTGGCTTCTCGTCAGCCCGCTTTTTACGGCAAGCAAATGCTTTTCTGAATCCTTCGGGTACCTGAAATACGTAATAACTCATATCAGGGACTACCATTTTGATGCACATATCTTCAAGAGCTCACAATAAGAAATGTGATATGCATGATTATATGCTATCTTATAGGAAGAGGACTTACGGATGGAGGAAATTCTGAAACATCCACGCTCGCAGCACCGAAACAGATTTCTCTGGCAATCCTCTTTGGGGTCTCCATATTTGCTGATCTTTTTTCTTCAGCTGTTGGAGAGTCCATTGCTTTTGGAGAAAGGAAGTTTCGAACGATTCTTCTGTTCCCTTGGTGCTATCACTATCAAACTGTGCCCCAATAAAAAGAATTTGATTGCTTATTCTCTCCCTAAAACTTTTGTACAAGAAAGAGATCGTTTGAAGAGCGAAGCGTGCATGCATCTGAGGGTCTAACTCGGTTGCAGCATGGAATGCCGATATGACCGTGTGAATCTCATCCAAACATTGGTTGTATTGATCATCAACCTGGGTGCAAAGCAATAAAAATTGAGTCCTAGTTAGAAAACTGAGCATTCACGCCAATGAAAGAAGAGACAAAGGCCGACAAAAATGTAGCTCAAGTCAATAAAAATGCAAGTATGTGAATAGCAGTATCAGTACTTGGAACATTTAGTTGAATTATTATCAAGAATAGCTATTCATGTCTACATAGCAGCAATTCATGTCTACTTCTTAATGGAAATCATGCTTATAATGACAAAAGAAACAATAATTGAAATACCATTTGTAACAGAGTTAGCAGTTGTGTTTTCTTTGCTTCCAATACCCTCTTTTGCAGCGCCGGATCCATTTGCACTTCAAATTTGCCATTCACATTTGGAGATTCCTGACAACTTACCGGCAGCATTCTTTTATTGAAAAACTGCATATTTCCTGCTGTCTTGCTTCCGGCGCTGTATAAAGTTCTCTGGTCTAAATTCTCTATTGAATAGCTTGCAATTTGAGCAAGTATCTCTTGTAGTACATGAAGATATCTGGAAGCTGATATTACTTGTGAAAATTGACCGGCTCTGTTGGAAGCACAGCTCAGAGAAAGCTCCTTACTACTGGAAGATGTTTGATCTGAGACTAACTTCGATGCTTCCAGGCAATTTTTTGTTAGACCAGAACTTATAACCGAGCTCTGATCTGAGATATTTGTCCCATTTACCACAGATGGCTGAGCCGTGGCAAGACCTAATGAGAGCTCATTATTAAATCTGCTTGAACCATATGGATTACTGCTACCTACACTCACACCCTGCGATGATATCCAGCAATGTGGTTCCAGGTTTTCCATTGATGACTGAAGCTCAACTATTACTGGGTTTCTTCCGACAAGCTCTTCAGAACCTGGAAACCGATCAAAAACTACTCTTCCATTCATATTTTCATAAATTTCTGGACGCACATAATTTATTGAAGAAGCGAATGAAAAATTCTGTGCATTGCAGCAAACATTTGAAACAAAATTTCTAACTGGCTCCAACTGACAAATTGAAGATTCCGAAATGACAAAGTTTTCCGGATTCTGTTGAAGATCACTTCTTGCAGCGAGAAGTCTCGCAAGAGGTGCATAAGAACTAGGTGTTCCGCCCACAAATTGTTCATGAAATTCATTGTTAACAATAGCAGATGCAGTGTAAAGTGAAGGATCTTTTCTCACATGCCTTCCAATGGTTGCAGGTAGCTCATCTGAATCCAAAACCGTGGAACGGTTCGCTACATGAACCCCCGAGTGGAGATCATTGATGGGTTCCCCTGGCAATGTAGAGAGCGCAGTGTATCCACCCAATGTCTGGTTTTGGTTGAATGAATCTAACAGAACCAGTGAACTTGAAGTTACTTGCGGCTCCATTCCTTCCATGGCCACAGAATTCCTGTCAAACATATCTACCGGAACACTAAACACACTATTTTCCATTACACAGATTAATTCCAGTAGAATCATACACAAAGAGGCTAAAAACCTCTTCTTCAGTTATACATATTAGCTTAGTTTTGCCTCCAACGATTGCTTCTCACAAAGAGAACAAGAAAAACAAGGAAAAATGATATGGTTGCTGATAAACTGTTGCAGGCAATCTCCAGGTTGCTGATGATCTGAATTTCGGGTTATACTCACCTGGAAATTTCAACGATGTGAAAATGGTTACAGATAATCACAGCATTGGAAAAATATAATTCCAGGGAAGCAACCCAGATAACCAATTACCATTTCAAAAGCTGCAAAATAAACTCAGCATTGCACATGCAAACATAATTTATCAAAACAGGAATGCAATTTGCAATAACTGTTCTACCAAGAAGAAAAAAAGTGTTTTTTTCTCAAAAAGTTTTACCAGCAAAAATTCGGAAATACTGTTAGGGACCAATGGGCATAAATGCAATGGGAAAGAAGTTAACCCGCCATTAAGTATGGTTGGGGATAATTCGTACATTAAAGTGAACAGACAACGAGACATACACTCAGAACTGATGTAGATGACACATGCATGTGTTAGCACACAAAACAACAATTGAAAGGTCATGCTGAAACAGAATCACACCAGGTAAACAAAACACTACATCTTTACAGAAAATAAATTCAAAATTGAATAATTATAAGCCATAGAGTGAAAAAAAAAAGTGAGAAATTACCAACCTTGCACTGGTTTTCTGAGGAAACAGAGCCCACCAAGACATTAAAAGAACAAAATGTTAAAGAATTTTTGGGTGTAGATTCATGGGATTTTGCCAAAACAGACTAATGTGAGGTTTTTTCAAAACTTTGAAGACACAAAGTGGTCTGCTTCTACACTGAAAGTTACCAAATGTAGGCTCTAAGAGAAATCCAAGACAAGCTAATTCCAACACAAACTTCCTAGAAGAAATAATTATTGATCACCACCATGAAAGAGAGAGTATAATCAAAAGCCATGAAGCTTGGGGGTAACTTTTGTTTCTTCTTTTACAAAAAAGAACGACAAGGCGAGAAAGCCAATAAGGACTCATGCATTAACCCACCTCTCATCTTTTTCCCTCTCCAACCCACAAAGAAACAAACAAAAAAGAATGACAGTACAGAAAAAGGAAAAGAAAATTATATAAAGGAAGCTAATTTCTTTGCATGATCAGAAAAGTATGCATTTTCTTCAAGAACACAAAACCCAAGAAACTGAGATTCAGATAAATTTCAGAATCCAACAAGATTCATGATCACACTTCCACTAGTTTTGAAGCTCATAAACACAGAAAAAATTAGGCCTTGGAGACAAAAACCATCTCTGTAATAATAAATAAAAAGCAAGACAGACAAGAATACGAAAAAAAAGGCTTCTGCAGCCAAGTCAAGTTGAAGTGGAAGATGCATGAAATGGACCCATTTCACTAACAAGCCTCATTAATTGAGAGAGAAAAAGAAAGAGAGAGAGAGTTAGAGAGGAAAACACAAAAATACAAACAAGAACAGAGTTAGAGAGAGAGGGAGAGAAATAAAGCAGAAAATTCACTCTTTGATGGTGCTTCTGTGCAGTGCATGAGTGTTGCAGGCTTTAGAGGGCCCATACTTTACTATCTCATTGTCCTCCTCATCACCACCTCTCATTTATCTGATTCTCTGCAATCATCACAATAAAAATATCTGAAATTTTCTGTCTGTTCAAATTTCTGTTCATGGCAGGTCCTCCTTCCCTTTCCTTTCCTTTCCTTTCATACTCTCACCTCCATCTCCGTTTTCCACACCACTCTCCTTTTTCTCTTTTGACCATTTCAAGACAATAAGCTAAATGTCCTTAGAAAGGAAGGGTAAATATGTTACGCTCTCTCTTTACAATCCAACAACAACAATGAAAGTCTTTGCAGAAGCAGAACTATGGAATAATTCATTTTTAACTTTCTTTTCTTATATGAAATGTTTTCCTTTCAGGAAGGAGAAAAGAAATCACTTATGTAACATCGTAGTGTTTGCTTGAGATGCAAGTACATATGAGATCCCATCAAAGATACTGCTACTATTGTATTCACTTTTTTATATTAATATAATTCTGAAAAAAATCATTTTAAATTTTAATTAAGATAATGTAATTAAATAATTAGTGTCAATTGATAAGTCTTCTAGAGTGGTATACGGTGCCAAAGAGCCATGGTTAGATCAAGTGGCTCAAGAAGGGGACCTTGGTCCCTGGGTATTCCATAGAGTTATCTTTGGTGCATAAGTCACTATAAGCTAGAGAAATGTAGACGCTGCAGCAAAAAATGAGGAGATATGTGTGAGAGAAATTGTGGATTACTTAGGGAAAGCCCTTTCTTTTTAAAGTTCCTTATGGAATATCTTATTTCGTGTTTTTTATAATTTAGTATTTATATGTTGAGTTAAATTACATATTGTTTACGCCCTTAGTTTATGGCGTAATGAATCGCTTGTAGTGGCAAACTTTATCTCTAGTTGGCCGGGTCACTTACCTTGAGCAGATAAATTTTCACCAGTAGATTGTATTTAGAGGACTTTTTTAATAAAGATTGTAATTAGAGGATGGACCCATGCCTTTGCACTAGTTCCATTCATAATTTTTTTCACTTATTTTTGTGATATTTTAATCTCTATTTTTTGACTAACATTAATAATAGACTTGGTTTGCCCTATTTACCCCTAACAAATAGTGTAAAACTCTAAA
>CAODLS010667202.1:0-17528 GCA_948243855.1 Flueggea neowawraea | reverse complement strand
ATGGTTCAAAATTTGCTACATCAATTGCTTCATCATTTACATGTTATAAATGCTTGAAACTTGGTCATAATGTTCATGATTGTAGAAGTGTGAGGAGAAGTGTGAAAGTTAGGAGAGTGTGGATTCCTAAGGGAACCATTGTTCCTAATATGGTGTATACTAACCCCTTTGGATCCAAAGTTGCTTGGATACAAATTTTCAAAGTTTGAATGTCATTGTAGGTTTGAAGTTCCATTGAAACAAGATAAAAGAAAGGATGATAAAAAAAAAAAGAAGAAAAAGGCTCAATGGATAGAGAAAATGATGTGGGAATGTGACTTTTGGTACTATCTTTCAAATTCCCTATTTCTAGTTATTATTGTGAATATTGCTTTGATATTTATTGATGCTATCTATCTTAAAAGATTTGCTTGATTTTGATGATTTTTTTTTACATCTTTAGATACTTCATACATGTGCACGACTTAAAGGGGGAGCATATCCTATGTTTTGAAATATGTCCTATGTTTTGATAAATTGAAGGGGAGCATAACTTAAAACGTTTTGATGGATGACAAAAGGGGGAGAATTATGTGCATGAATAAATCTTGCTTTTTCATCTTAAAATGTTTATGTGAGGGGGAGCTAGTTTTCACTTGAAATATTATTGAACTCATTTATCTTGGAACTAACTTGTTTTTATCAAGACAAGGTTGGAAAACCTTGATCACAATGTCCATCATTTCAGGGGAGAAATGTATAATTCTTATTCATACAACAAAGTTTCTTATCATCAAAAACATGTCAAAAAGGGGGAGATTGTTGAACTCTTAATGTTTTGAAATGTTTTTGATAATGTACAAAGTATTTATGAAACAAGAAAAGTGTTAAAATAAAGATTGGAGTTTCCCAAATCATTTAACTCAAGCCTTGAAAATGGAGGAAATGGATTTGTGAAGATTCAGCATCAGAAACGCGTGTGTGAATGAGAAACGCATGTCTCAGTGCATCATGCGAACTACATGTCGTTTTGGAAGCTTGTAAGTCATGAAGATAAGCTGTAGTTCATCCTTATTAATGAACAATAGACGAGACGCGCTTCTTACACCACGTAACGAGCGTTTCGATCCAAAAAATTCAAATTTAGCAACGACTACTGACAAATGTTAGTGGAAAGAAACCATCCTGCAACAAACGGTCAAGTTTGACATCAGAAAGGATGAAACGCATGTCTCACCATATGTAACGCATGTCTCAACCATTGGAAGTGTAAAAATTAAGCTGAAATTGCGAGAGACTCGTGTCTCACATTAGTACTCGCGTTTTAGATACGAAATTGAGATTTTTGAAGCTTGTGAAGGGCCAATCAAGTTCAAGTATTCAAGGATCATTCAAGAATCATTCCTTAAGTATAAAAGGGACGTTTTGGACAGAAATAACAGTAAGAACCCACACATACTCATTGCAAACATTCATCAAGCATCAACAACATTGAAATCCTATTTTGTGGGTAATTGAGAGCATTCATTATTCATGTATTATCTTTGATGATCTTTTGAGATATTGTGAGCTTATCATTTGTATTTCAATCAATTATAGTATTGAGAGAGTGTCTTAAAATCAATGGGATTTCAAGAAAGGGTTTATTATAGTTGTACCTTAGAGAAAACAACTAGATTGGGGAGTGTTCTCACTTACCTTGAAAGTGATATTGGGAGTGGTTTTCACTTCACCTAGGAAAGTGATTAAGGTTGTAAAGGTTCTCACTTGATCCTTGGAAATGTGATTGTGTATTTGTTCAAGGCTTTTAAGAGGCAAGTAGTGGAAAATCCTAAGTGGGTATACTTAGGTAGTGGATGTAGGCAAGAGAGTTGTCGAACCACTCTAAATCTCTTGTGTTCTTTGTTCTTCTTTCTATTCTTTTCATTCAATCTTTCAAAATACAGCCACAATCAACAAAGAAGCACTCATAACCAAAAAGTTCCAACAAATTGCTATTCCACATTATTCACCCCCTTTAGTGTGGTCACCAACCTTCCCAAATATTTCTACAAGGGAGATACAAGGTGATGTCATTTAAAATATAATGTTTTTTTCTTTCACAACGGCTACTTTGAGGCTCCAATGGTTATATCTTCAAGAGTGGCTATAAATAGACGTCTCTAGACATAAGAGAAGTAAGAGAGATACCATTGCCAAGAATTTCTAATCATTTTATCTCTCACTTCTACCTTTCTAACCCATTTGAGCTATTTACTTGCTATCTTATTGTTGGGTTTGAGCGAGCTTTAATATACTATACATTTGGGTTAAATTTGTGACAAGCAAATTTGTTTGCTTGGAGTAGATATGTTTTCTTGTTGTGCCTTAGAAAAACAAGAATGGTTGCTAGTGAGCCTTAGAAAACTAAAGTTCGGTTTATTTGTTGATCCCGCAAAAACAAGTGATTTGGTTTCCTAGTTGATCTCGCAAAAACTAAAGGTTAGGTTTGCTAATTGAGCCTGCAAAAACTAGCGGTTAAAGTTTTCTAGTTGAGCCCGCAAAAACTAGGGAAACGATATTTTTGTTAACTCTGCAAAAACAAGGTGTAAATATTTTCTTGTTGATCCTACAAAAACAAGGTGTAACGGTTTCCCTCCACCCGCAAGTGAGGAAGAGTCTTTAGTGGATTGAACTCTCTAGTTGAGCTAGATGAGTGGACGTAGTTCAAATATAACCGAACCGCTATAAATCGAATTTGTCATCTCTTTCCTTTCTCTCTCATATTTGCTTACTTTGCATTGCATTTGATTTACATTGTTGTGTGTCGATTGGATCTTAAGAGCTTCCACATTTACTATTTGATTTAATTTCAAAAGAAAACTTTTTTATTTGTTTTAGTTTGCAAAAGATTTTCAATAAAGTTTTTAACTTGCTAAAAATCCAATTCAACCCCTTCTTAGATTGTCATTCCATTGCCCCCTAAACTAGTAGTTAAGGTTTTCTAGTTGAGCCGGCAAGAACTAGGAAAACGGTTTTCTTGTTGAGCCCTCAAAAACAAAGTGTAAAGGTTTCTTGTTGATCCTGCAAAAACAAGGTGTAACGGTTTCCTTCCACCCGTAAGTAAAGAAGAATCTTTAAATTGAACTCTCTTGTTGAGCTAGAGGAGTGGATGTAGGTCAAAGTAGACCGAACTACTATAAATCAGATTTGTCATCTCTTTCCTTACTTTCTCATATTTGCTTGCTTTGCATTGCATTTGATTTAAACTCCCTCTTGAATTATCATTCTATTGCCCCCTACTGGGACTTATAGTATTTATATATGATAGCTATCAATTAGCTTCAAGTTCCTTATATTATAAAACTATAAAAATATAGTTTTACTCCCTAAATTTGTGTAGTTAAATTTTCTTCATTTGTTGCATTGGTGGTTCATAATACAAATTATTCTAATGACAAGTATTAAGCAGTAAATTTGTGTTACATTTAAGTTAATTTAATTAAATTTATCTCATTTCATATTAAAAAAATACCGTTTATCATATTATTAAATGTTCTTATTATTAAATAAAGACAAATATTTTTTTCAGATATTACGTGAAATATATATATATATATATTAAAAATATAATATAATTTTATATTAAATACAATTTTTAAATTTTTTTATAAAAATAAAAATTCACGTGCAAAAAAACGTGCTAAAAGCTGGTAATCCTAAAATGGATTAGAATTACAAAATTCCAATCACCTCAATTCGTATTTCTGTCTACATGTCAACACAGTTAAACCCCAACCAGCAAATTCTGCATTATGTCCATTTTCTTCGCTGTCGCCTACTCCGTCGCTGCAATTGCATACAGATAGCCTCATCCACCGCCAGCAAAATGGCTGAGGCTTTTCCTCTGTTCATTGTTGTTGGGGTTGTTAAGGGAATTTGAAGGCTAAAGCTAATCCACACATCTGCATCAATCCCCAAGTCAGGCCAGGGTGAGCAATTAGAACACAAGTGCTGAAGTTTTGGAGCACATTGCGGAGGGAGAGAAGAAGTTCGCGTTGAGGAAAATATGTGCGAAACAGAGCTCCTGAAAATCATGTCAGCTCGTCAACAAATTCTTCACCGACTCGAAATGATTTCAGCTAGCCACAGCATGGTAATGAATTCCGACTGAAATATTGGATACTGAAAGTGCCTCTCTATTTTTATTTTGTTTTACTAAGTTCTGATATGATCATTTGAAGTTGGAAGCTTTGTGGTTTTTTTGACCTATAGAGAAACATAATGAAATTCATAAATATTTACACAAACTAGCAATTTTGATTCAGAAAAATGAAAAATATTAGCTAAAGTTTTGGCATTGATCTGTAAAATAACATCAACATATATAAGAGACATTTTTAATGCAGGAACTAGCACGTCTGCACATGGTGGAATCCATTTGAATTTTTCTTTTTTTCTGTTTGAAATTTTCAAATGGTGGAGTCCTATACACGACAGGAATATAATGAAAAAGGTCAGCGAAGTTGTGGTAATGCGATTAACCTGATCAAAACAGAGGATTGCCAGTTTGATGGCAAAACAAAGAAAGCTTCTCTCGTTATGTGACTGCTCTTATGCATTTTCCAATTTTTCGTTCTCTTGATCTCCAATGGAAGTCAGAATAATGGTTGGAGGGGTTGTTCTTGTCCCTTTGGTTCAGTCGTTATTTCGTGGATTCAAATCCACCGATCTGCTGACCTATGCTCGTGAAAGCAAATTCTTAGATGAACTCAACAGGTGGGAACCTATGTTAAGAACAATCTACGAAGTGCTTGACAATGCAAAGGAGCAGCAGAGGACAAACCAGTCGGTGCAGAGCTGGTTCAACGACCTCAGAGACTTGGCTTATGATGTGGATGATATTCTTGATGAGATTAACACTCAGGCTAAGCATCGCAGGTTCCATAACGAATCTAAAGCTAGCACGAGAAAGGCATGAAAACTCATTCCTTATTATGTTGCTAGTTTGAGTTTGAGTATAGTCAAGTCCAATGTTGGCGTTGTCTCCAAGACAAGAAAGATCTCTCAGAGATTAGAAGATATAATAATGCCAAAAAATCTCTTGAATCTGATTGAAGACCGAGTGAAGCAGGAAAGACCAACTGTCCCCACAACCTCGTTGGCCAATGAAGCACAAGTTTATGGCAGAGAGAAGGGTCACATGGCGATATTTGAATTGATGAAAATTGAAGTTGGTGATGGAGGAATATTTGCGATTCCTGTTGTGGGTATGGGTGGCGGCGTTGGCAAGATCACTCAACTAGTTTACAACAGTGCCTCTTTGTTGTTTGATTTTAAGGCCTGAGTTTCTGCTGGTGAAGATTATGATATTCTCATCATAACCAAGACAATTCTACAGCCGACCATTAGTGATGAAGCGAAAGACTTGAATTCTCTTTTGTTAAAGTTGAGAGAGAAACTCTCTGGCAAGAAGTTTCTAGTGGTGCTAGATGATATATGGAGTGAAGACTATAACAAGTGGACTCTCTTTACAGTCCTTTTGCAACAGGAGCTCCAAGAAGCAGAATCATCATCACAACTCGCAACAAACGTGTTTCATCAATGATAGGTACTGTTGATGGTTATCTTCTGCAAGAATTGTCATATGATGTGTGCCTTTCTATATTTGCTCATCATGCTTTAGGAAGAAAAACTTTCACTGAGCATTTGCATCTCCAAAGTACTAGGTGAAGAAATTGTAAAAAGTTTTGATGGACTGCCTTTAGTTGCTAAAGCTCTTGGAAGCCTTTTGCATGGTGCACCGGATCATTTTGCATGGGAACAAGTGCTGCAAAAACAAATTATTGGAGGATAAAAGTGATATATTTCCTGCCTTAAGATTAAGCTACTATCATCTTCCATCTCATTTGAAGTGATGCTTTGAATATTATGCAATTTTTCCAATGGATTTTGAATTTTGGAGAGATGATTTGGTTTCATTGTGGCTAGATGAGGGTTTTCTCCAACAACTGAGCCAGGGCTATGAATATTTTGACGAATTATTTGCTAGATCATTATTCCAGCTGTCTATCAATGATTCGTTAGTCTTTGCAATGCATTATCTTATAAATTATCTTGCGAGATCCATTAGTGGAGGAGTATGCTACAATTTGGATTAGGAAATGAACTATAGGAAGTCTTATGCAGAGGTGTGTCATTTAGCTTTCAATCATGGCAAATTTATGTTGGTCAAAGATTTGAAAACTTAAAAGAAATAAAGTGTTTGAGAATCCTTTTGCCGCAACCAATTTCTAAATTGCAATATTGGGATGAATACTACTTAAATAGTAAAGTGTTGGATGTCTTGATTCCAGAATTAAAATGCCTCAGGGCGTTGTTGCTGTCTGGTTACGAAATAGTTGAACTGCCAAAATCTATTAGTGCCTTACAGCATTTACGACACCTTAACTTGCATGGTGCTGGAATTTGTGACACTACCTGAATCTTTGAGTGAACTATTCAACTTGCAGATATCAATACTTGGTAGTTGCAGAAATCTTCGTAAGTTGCCTAAAGACTTCTGCAATGTGATCAACTTGCAATGCCTTGATATATGAGACACGGACTGGTTGGAAAAGATGCCATTGCACATTGGTAACTTGAAAAAATTGCGCATACATAGTTTTTTTTTTGTTGGAAATACTGATGGATCCAGGATATCAGAACTACTGAATATTCCTAATCTACATGGACAAGTCCACATTATAGAGCTGGAAAATGTGATCAATGTTGAAGATGTGGATTGTTCAAAGATGAGAGAGAAGGGGGAATTGATGGATTAGTATTGGAATGGACTAGTATTTTCGATTATTCTCAAAATGAGAAGAAAGAACTGCAAGTCCTTATTGCTTTACAACCTCAGAAACATATCGAGGCTTTCAATAAAGTCATATGAAGGTACAGTGTGTGTTGGCAATCATTCATTCAACCATATGACCGTTCTAGGGCTCTGCAACTGTCACGAAGTCTCATCACTTCCTGCGCT
Source organism: Flueggea neowawraea (assembly GCA_948243855.1). Lineage (NCBI taxonomy): Eukaryota > Viridiplantae > Streptophyta > Magnoliopsida > Malpighiales > Phyllanthaceae > Flueggea > Flueggea neowawraea. Next base: position 10,543 of record CAODLS010667202.1, on the reverse strand, counting down.
TGGGCCTCTCCCTTCATTCAAAGATTTGAGGGTAGAAGACATATTTCAGGTAAAAGAAATTGGAGTGGAGTTCTATGGGGAAGTTTCATCATCTTGTGGAAACGTGTTTCCATTTTTGGAGACACTAAAGATTGAGAATATGGAGGAGTGGAAACAATGGTCATGCTACAACAATAATGAAGGTTGAGGACAAGAACTCCATATTGACGGAAGCATGAAAATGGTGTCCTCCTTTCCAGATGATTTGCTCCTACTTCCAACTTCTCTAACTACTCTATACTTCCACGGATTCCGAAATCTGAAATCAATATCCGACAGACTCCAAAGACTTGCCTCTCTTCAAGATTTACAAATACAAGAATGCCCTAAACTCCAATATCTGTCGCAAAAAAGGCCTCCCACCCTCGCTTGGACGCCTATGCATTTATAATTGTCGACTTCTAAAGATACGCTGTAGTAAAGCGACAGGAAATTATTGGCCCCTTGTTGCTTCTAACCCTACTGTAACTGTTAAAGTAGGAGTTATGTTTTCTATTAAAAATGAAAATGTGAGTTATATTTGTTCTGCACATGCCTGTAATGTGGCAATCTAGTGTATTTCATTATTTATATTTTTTATATCACATGATTTCTGCAATTTAGGGACATGAAATTATTTATATTACAGGATTTCTGCAATTTCTACAACTGATTATATGGTTATTTTAGGACTACCAAGTTACATGTTTAAATCTAATATATTATTTATCAATAAACAAAAGGTTTTTGTATCTACAATTTAAAATTTTATGTTAGAAAAAAAATTCAAGTATCAGGCATCAACTAATAATAATTATGGAAGAAAGCAAAAAAAGTGAAGTTTTAATAGAAGAAAATAATAGAATCAAGAAGAAAGAAAGATGTAACTAAAAAGAAAAAAGAGAAGAAAGAAAAGAACAAAAATTGGGCTAAGTGATGGAATCAATTCAAATACACGGCAAGAAAGAATGAAGTTAAGAAAAAAAGAAAAAAGAAAAATGCACTAGTTTGGCATGAAAGCAGGAAAAAAATCTCATACAAGTCCTGTGATTGCCATTCTGCCTTTTTCAACTGTTTGTTCTCCTTTTTTCTGCAATGGAGGTTGCCACTATGGCTGGAGGGGTTGTTCTTGCCCCTTTGTTTCATTCATTATTTCATGGCTTGAAATCCTCTTATCTACTTACTTATGCCCGTGAAAGCAAAGTCTTGGATGAGCTCAACAAGTGGGAACCTATGTTGAGGACAATCTATGCAGTGTGTCACAATGAAGAGGAGCAGCAGATGACAAACCAGTTTGTAAAAAGCTGGTTCAACGACCTCCGAAACTTGGCTTATGATGTGGAGGATTTTCTTGATGATTTCAACACTAAGGCTATGCGACAAAAATTCCTCGCCGAATCTAAAGCTAGCTCGTGCATGGTACATAAAGTACTTTGCTCTTCTGTTGGTGGATTGAGTTTATGTTCTAGTCAAGTTCAGTGCTGGCATGGTCTCCAAGATAAAAACATTTATGAAAGGTTAGGAGATATGATAAAGCGGAAGGACATGTTGAAGCTGAGTGGGAGTGCAGACGGAAGGAACAACCACTTGAAGTAGGAAAGACTTACCTTGCCCACAACCTCTTTGGTCAATGAAGCACAAGTCCATGGCAGAGAGAAGGATCACACGATAATACTTGAATTGACGAAGCATGAAGCTGGTGATGGTGGTATTTATGTGATTCCTATAGTGGGGATGGGTGGCGTTGGCAAGATCACGCTTGCTCAGCTGGTATACAATGATGCCTCTTTGCAATTTGTTTTCAAAGCCTGGGTTTCTATTGGCGAGGTTTTTGATGTTTTCACTGTAACTAAGACAGTACTACAGCCGTAGGTAGGTGATGAAGCAAAAGTATTAAATTCTCTTCAGTTGAAGTTGAAGAGAAGCTCTCTATAAAGAAGTTTCTAGTCATCCTAGATGATTTATGGAGTCAAGACTATGAAAAATGGACTTTGTTTTATGGTCCTTTTTCAAAAGGGGCTACCGAAAGTAGAATCATTGTCACTACTCGCAACTGGGAAGTTTCATTAATGACAAGTGGTGGTGATGGATATCCTTTTCAAAAGCTGTCAAATGAGGATTGCCTTTCTGTATTTGCTCACATGCTTTGGGAAGAAAATATGTTAATGAGCATTTGTATCTCAAGGATATTGGTGAAAAAATTGTTGAGAGGTGTGATGGGTTGCCTCTTACTACAAAAGCTCTTGGAGGCATCCTCCATGGCAAACAAAATATTAGATCATGGGAAGAAGTATTGAACAATAGAATATGGGAGGAGAGAAGTATTGTCCTTCCAGCCTTGAAGATGAGTTACTATCATCTACTCTCAATTTTGAAACGATGCTGTTAATATTGAATTGTATTTTCTTGAATAAAGAATTGAATCCATGATAGTGTTGGATGATTGGAGGAAACAAGAATGAAGTAATATGATTGGTCATATTTGAATTGGAAGGTTACTGCATGGATGAAGAAACATGGTGGTGAATAAAGACAAAATTCATATGTTGGAATTTAGAAGATGCAGGCCGCCGCGTCTTAACTATTTTGCCCCATGTTGTTTTTTGCGAGCTTTGTCCGTGTGATAGATAATTCAAGTTCAACAAGGTGTCATTAGGGTTTCTTTAACCTATTTGATTAGGTTATCATTGTATACTATAAATAGGTGATTGTACAATATAAATAGGTGGCTTCAGACAATTCTTGTAAGCCTTTTAATCGTTCTGAGACTTTGAATAATAAAATTACTCGCTCTCTGCCCGTGGACGTAGGTCGATTGACCGAACCACATAAATATTGTGTTATTGTGTGATTGCTCTTGCTTATTTTTGCATTCTTCTATCGGCTAATTTCCTGACAAGTGACATCAGAGCCACAAAAGTTTGTTTAGAAACTCTTAGGTTCGTTCTGCAGAAAGAAGATGTCTTCGTATAAATTCGAGATTCAAAAATTCAATGGGTTGAATGATTTCACGCTGTGAAAGTTGAAGATGAAGACGATTTTGGTTCAACAGAAGTGTAAGGAAGCATGAGAAGATGAAGAGAAATTACCTAAAGAACAGATAGTTGTACAGAAAGCTGAGATTGTGAAAAGGGCGTATAGTGCAATTATATTGAGTCTGACGGATGAAGTCTTGAGAGAGGTAGTTGATGAAACTACTACAACAAGCTTGTGAAAGAAGCTAAAGAGTAGGTATCAGAAAAGTCCCTGTCGAACAAGCTTTATCAAAAAAGGCGACTGCATACCTTGAAGATGTCAGAAAGGTGTTGGTGTTGACATCGAGGAAGGGGATCAAGCTATGTTTCTGTTTATCTCGACCCATTGTAAGCCCATGACTGGCGTACGAGGTGAACTGTCTGTGGGAGCCCGACCCATCTCGCACAAGCCTCAGATATCAGAACATATTACCCAAATGATTCAGATTATAAAATATTTGTTAAAACATTTAATAATAAAAAACATAATATATATAATATATATATATATATATATATATATATATCTCAAAAGTATAAGTGCGAAAAATAGCGGAACGTAAAACAAAAGCCAAAGTGGCAACCCGGTAATCCAACTACATCCTGATACAAAGCTCTACAAACAAAAGATGATCCCCGAACAAAATGGCATCACTAACCAAATGATGCATCACTGGAGTTTGGATGCTGATAGTTGTCGAAAGCCAAAATCTGTGAACCTGCTCAATAGGAATGACGTAAACAGAGAAACAAATGGGGTTATGACCCAATGGGGAATAACACTCTAGATCGTCTCATACGTGCCTCACAAAGAATGTTTTGAAAACAGTTCAAAACTACACATGCAGACATAGTTTAACATACATATATATACACACTATACATATGCAATAGCTTTTTAGAAAATCCTTTCGCAAAAGGGTTTGCATACAAAGCAATCACAAATTCAGAGGCGTATAAAATGATTTTCATTTTTAGAATCAAAATACATATACAAATATATGGGACCAAAGAAGAAGGCGTGAACGCGGCACTAATAACAGAGTATGTGGGCTCCGCCATAATCCATATCAAATCATGTGCCGGATTAGGACACATGGCTATTGGCAACCCTGATAGCTGGGTTTTATCAAAGCGTTGGTATACCAAAGGTCACGTTTTACCCCGTAACAGTAGGTGTCCCATATTAGAAAACACAAAAACATACTACTATATAGTATCAAAACAGAGTATGCGTAGAAGCATCAAAATCAGAGGAGAGATATATAATACATATATATCAATTTCAAAGCATAATCGTGGTTAATACACATAATCAGTTTATCATTAGCAAATCCTTAGATTAGTTCGTTTTCAGAGTATGTGTTATACACAACAAAAAATATATACAGTTTGAGATACAGCCTATGTGTCTGAAGCTGTTATTCACTCACCTAGAAGTCTAAGTGCAAAACACCCGTTAGGCACCACTCGTCGGTGGCTGGTCTCTCAGGCACGAACATGAAGTTGAACAAAGCAAACATATATCGATAGATATATCAGAAGCAAACTCAAATGTGGTACTGTGGCAATACCAGATGCATGAAGTGCAGATGCAGATGCGGACTCTCGAAAGACCCTAAATGATCCATTTTGAATGATAGTCTATCATTCTAGATCCAAAATATATAATCTACGTAAAATTATAATTTGGTCCTCGACCAGTGAAGAATTATGTTCTAGTCCCCGTGACTTGAAAAAATACAAAATAGTCCTCCAACTATACTAGGATCGCTAATTAACTTTTCTAAGTAGTCAGAATCCCTAAGCGAGTCCCCGGACTTTCAAAAATCGACAAAATGCGAAATTATAAAACTAATCCCAAAGGACCCCTCATCTTACTCGAGTAAGCCATACATGGTTACTCAAGTAAGACAGACCACCTCTCACTTGAGTAAGCCACTCTGGTCACTCAAGTGAGATGAAGCTCCTCTTACTCGAGTAAGCAAAGCCATTACTCGAGTAAGACACAACCCAGACGAACCCAGAAATCGTGTTGCACTATTTAACCTACCAAAATCAATACCAAACACCCACATTGACTCTAAACAAAGCCCTGAACATGAATCTATGGTCAAAAATACCAAAGCAACTCGGAATCACCCTATATCGACCCAAAAACGAAGCTAACCCTAACTTTACCAATGCCTCATAAAATATGATTATTCAAAGATTGAATCATGTTCCTTTAAGCTCACACAACTAAAAGCTAACAACCCTAAGCATCCATTAACTTAGAATCATCCTAAAAATGCAAACCCAAATGCAAACTCGGCCTAAAGCATGAATCCGAATTTAAAAGCATGAAATGGATGAAATAAAGAGAATATATGTAATATTACCTCTAGGAATGAATTGGGAACAATGTAGGGCAATAGGAACACTTTTCACATCGATTTGAGTGAGAGAGTGACAAAAATGAAGTGAGAGAAATGAAAGAGTTGGGTGGGGGTATTTATAGGCCCCTGCCAAAAACAGAGTCATCACTCGAGTGATAGGCCTTCATCACTCGAGTGACACATTGCTTACTCGATTAACACATCGTGTTACTCGAGTAACACTTTTCCCATGTGTTCTTCTTATTCATCCAAGAACACGGCTTACTCAAGTAACACAGATGCTTACTCGAGTTGTAAAACCCGCCCAATTTGATTAGGATTCCTGTAGGTTTCCGATCCGATGTGACCTTGAAGATAATTGGATGTAATTTTTGAGGATTATGTGTTATCGGACCTCGAGGGAAGTTCGGTGTATATGGGGAGACGTATAATGTTGAGTATGTGATGGGAGAATGAACAATGTACGTAGCACGTTGTGCAAGACGTACGTTGTCTAGAAAGCAGCATAATGTACGTTACATAGGTTAGACGTACGTTATCTGCGACATGATCAACGTACATTGAGGTGTGTTTTATTTGAAACCCGTAGCTACTAGAAGCATCACTACGTACGTTAGAGGGTCACGACGTATGTCGTGCATCACCACAACGTACGTTGTGACTACACATGACGTATGTTGCCTATGGTTAGCAGTTCATAAAACGGGCCGAAACACGCCATTCCGTCACTTTTCTCTCAAACTCAAAACTCTCTCAAATTGTCCAAATCTCTCCATATTTGTTCCCCAACGTCCCTAGTCCACTTCTGAGGTAAGATCAACTCATCTTCTTCCATTTAAACACCATTTTGAGCTTTGATTCATACATGCAACATTTGGGCCAAAATCACTGTATGTTCTGATTATTGATGATTCTGAGTTAGTTGATGTTAGAGGATGTTAGAATAAGTGTTAGGGAACTTATAGGAACATGATTTGAGCTTTGAATGAAGTGATTTGGTGTGTTTTTGGAGAAACTAGGGTTTGGTTCGGGTTTTGCCAAATTGTGGAAAATTTGTTAATTGTTTGTGAAATCTAAGTTCAAATTCGTGTTCAGGGGATGAATTTGAGTGGGAATGCGCATCTGATTTTATCGGGTAGCGAGTGGAACGCGATTGTGCCGTTTTTGCAAATATTTTCCCGACGCGGTAGAATTGGGCATTTTTGCAAATATTTTCTTCCGTAGTTAGAATTGTGAATTTTAGAGACTTTGAGGATAAATATGATTTTTGGGATCATAGGGATCGACTTGTAATTTTTACGAGTCCAGGATAAATTCACATTTTCTGAGAGGTCGGGATAGAATTTAGGGATTCTAATTTATGGATTGCGAGTCAATAATCTCAAGGTACCTCGGGAACAGTTTCATGAATTGTCAAGTCTCAGGGACTAAAACATAACTTTACATCGGTCAGGGACCAAACTGTAATTTTACGTAGATTTTAGATTTTGACTCGAAAGTGATAGATTCACTTTCGGATCATATTTTGGGCAACTTTGAGGGTCTGCATTTGCATATCATGCATTTGGTATTGCCACAGTACCGCATTGTGATATTTGTGTTGTTTTACGTGTACAACTTCATGTTCTTGCCAGCGAGATCAGCCACCGACGAGTGAGACTTGACTGGTGTTTTGGCTTGGATTGCCAGGTGAGTGAACAACAGCTTCAGACACATTGGCTGTGTCTTGAACTCTATTTGCTAGTTTTTGATGTGTTGAATATATTTGAAAATGGACTAATCTAAAGGATTGGCTATAATAAACTGGTTATTTGTATAGTAATCAGTGTTGTATTTGAACTGATATATATGTATTATATATATTTGATATGATTTTAAATCTGGATTGAATGCTATGGATTTTGTACTATATATTAGTATGATTTGATTTTCGATATGGGACACCTGTGCTACAGGGTATGTAGCATTTTGTATACCAATGTTTGATAGAGCCCCGCTACCAGGGTTGTCGGTAGACATGTTGCCCCGATCAGACACATGATTTGTTATTGATAGAGGCGGGTCCTCATCGTTTATGGCTGGTCCACACTTTTCGTGATATATGGCAGAGTCCATATCACGCTTGCTTAGTCCCATATCGCTTGTATATGTTTTGACATGAAAATGCTGATTTAAAATCTTAAATGATTTTATTACGCCTACGTGCATGTTGTTTGCTTTGATTGCAAATGGTTTTGAAAGGATTTTCGAAAGGCTATTATTGTATAGCGTGTATATTTATATACTATTGAATAATACTTGTGGTATTTGTGAACTATTTTCAAAACAGACTCTGTGAGGCACGTATGAGGGGCTCTGGAGTGTTATTCCTCACTGGGATTAACCCTTGTTTTATTTTCTGTTGTAGATGATTCTATCTTCCAAGTGCAAAGATTTTGGCTTCGGCGATTATTACACATCTCGGACACCCGTGATGAGTCATTTTGATTAGTGATGCCTATTGTTCGGGCTTCTTTTAATTTGTAGAGCTCCGTACCAGATTACTGTAAGTTATTGGGTTGTCTGTATACTCTGATATATTTATTGTATTTGGTTTTACCAAAGTATATGATTTGTTTACATTTGGTATATATTTATATATTGAGTTATATATAAATTGTTTTAAATTATTAAATATTTTTCCAAATAAATGTTTTGGAAATTTAATGTTTAGGTAGCACATCTAATTCTTTGGAAGGCTTGTGCGAGATGGTTCGGGCTTCCATTGATGATCCACCTCATACGTCGGTCATGGTCCTGAGAATGGGTCGTGACACGATTAATCCACACCTCACCTTACTCGAGTAACGCACGAATGCTTACCCGAGTAACACATGCTCAACACTCGTATCGATTCAGATCAAAATGAAACCAAACGGAAGACTACAGAGAGCCTTACCGAAAAAGACTTTCCACATAGGAGAAACAGAAAGGAATCAAGGGGAACAATAATTAAGAATGATTCTGTGGGTTTTCAGGATAATTTTGATGAGGGAGAAAGTAGTGAATTTTTGACAGTTACTGCATCTAGATCTGAAGATAGCTGGGTGAAATTTAAAGAATGGAGAGACAATGTGAAATTGGGGGATGGTTAGAAACTGTATGTTGAAGGTAGTGGTTTTTTTGAAGATTAGGATGCACGACAGGACGGTCGGAAAACTTGATGCTTGGTATGTCCCGGGACTGTGGAGAAAATTAATTTATGTTGGTGCTTTGGCTAAGCAAGGTTATGGTTTTTCTGGAAGATGTTGAGGAATTTGGGTGTTCAAGGGTTCTTCAGTAGTGATGAAGGGTAAATTGCGTAATGACATTTACACCTTGATTGGTAACTCGGTAGTTACTAATGGATTAAGGATTGTTGTAAGTTCTGCATAAAAACGGGTAGAGTTTGTGATTGAGACTCCAAATCAGGCAAAGATCGATCATGTTGATCCACGATGGCTAACAACAAGTGAAGCAAGGCATGGTAATTGTGTAGGTGATAGACAAAGGCAATCACTGGAAAACACAGGAAAGGTACGAGATGGTGTGTTGTTAGGAGTGGATCATAAAGAGGTAAGGCTAGCTAGTGGAGGCAAGTCTGGCTTGAACTTGGTTCGTTGTTGTAGCACTTGAGGCCCTTCGGGGGTGTGGCAGAGGAGTGTTCTAGGTTCTGAGTTGTACGGAGGAAGAAAATTCAATTCAAGGTGCATAATTTGTAAAATTGATTTGTATTTTCTTGAATAAAGAATTGAAGCCATGATAGTGTTGGATGATTGGAGGAAACAAGAATGAAGGAATATGATTGGTGGAATTTGAATTGGAAGGTTACGACATGGATGAAGAAAGATGGTGGCGAATAAAGACAAAATTCACATGTTGGAATTTAGAAGGTGCAGGCCGCATCTTAACTGTAATATCTTGCTTTTTAAAATTATTTTTTTCGATAATTTTCCGTTGAATTTTTTTAATTAATTTTTTTGAAGGATTAATTTTAATTTGAAGTATTAGTTAAATAATTAAAAATATTTTGGAGAGTTAAATTTTTTGTTTTATGTTAATGAAATTTTTGAAGTGTATTGAGGAGTTAAATTGAGTGAAAATTGATTGGAATTGGAAAAACAAAGAAAATTGAAAGAAAAGAGATAAAGGAACGAACTAAAGGTCGTCTGCGTTTTAAAGCAAACGACATGTCGTTTTTCCGCTATCGTCCACGTCATAAGTCTTTCGTTCGCTCGTGTGTGTGTGTGTTGTGCTGTTAATTGAAATGGCGTGTCGTTCAATTGTGTATGTGCCTGTCGTCCGACGCCTCTGTATGTACTCCGTTCGTGTTAGTCTGGCGATGAAACGACATCGTTTTCTCCTTTTGGTTAAACACACCGTTTTGTTAAGTTTAAAACCAAGATTTTTCTTTCTTCTTTCTTTCTTTCTTCTTCTTCTTCGTCCGAAACCCATAAATACAAACATGAGTTCCTTCAAATTCTTCGTCCCTCATCTACTGTTTCTTCTTCCTTTCTTCAAACTGAGGTGAGATGTGAATTTAAATGATTATTTCTTGCATTTGTTGTTTAATTTCCGTTTGGTTTTGTTGATTTTTGAAATGGGTTTTGGGTGAGCTTGGCTTTGGATCCGAAGCATTTTTAGATGGATTTTGGAGTCATTTTTTATGGTTTTTGATGAAATTTAACTTGGGAACATGAACATAGCTGGAATATGATGATTTGTTCTTAAGGGGGGTTTTGGTCCAAAACTTTGAGGGACGATTTGGACTGTTTGAGGTGGTTTTGTACCAAACCAAGGTTAAATTAACCTTCCTGGGACTAATTTGGATTGATTGGAATAGTTAAAATTTTTGAATTCCATTTGGTTCGGGATTAAGGACTTTTTGGTGTGATTTTCCACCAAAAGGACCAAAGTTATAATTTGCCTTATTTCAGAATAACTTGAGTACTAAACCTGATATTTTACAACCTGGGTTAGTTTTGTAATTTTTGATAAGTATAGTGGTAGATTTGTAATTTCCATAAATTGGAGGATTAAATTATAATTTTAAAATACTTAGAGGACTAATTTATCAATTCTGAAAAGTTTGGCGACTAAGTCATAATTTCTCGA
>CAODLS010667186.1:0-15147 GCA_948243855.1 Flueggea neowawraea | reverse complement strand
ATGGTTATTTGATACTCAAGTTTTGTGTTGGCATCTATAGACCTCATCTTTCAATTTGATTTTTATAATATCTTTCATATGTGTATTATTAAGACTTTATCCTGATGAGAATCAAGACAAACATTGTTGCAACTCTAATTTAATGGCAGCTTGAAGAAGCAAAGTTATTGCGCGCCCAAGGTCAGCATGAAATGGCTATAAGTCTAGCAAAATATATATCAGAGAACTGTTGTCCAAATAAAGAAGCTTCTGATGTCCATCGCTTGGTGGGAAAGTGGCTTGCTGAAACTAGATCGAGCAAGTTAGAACTTCTGAACTTTGTGTAGAGAAATTTAGTGCTGCTTGACGCTTCGATTGTCCTCAAATTTTGATTTTTCTCACCCAACCTCTGATGGAATTTGCAGCTCAAGAACTATCTTAGAGAAGTATCTAAAACCTGCAGTTGCACTTGCTGACAATCATAGGATCAATGACATGAAGTCTGTAAAAAGACAAAGCCAAGCTCATTTCCAACTTGCTCGCTATGCAGATGCTCTTTTTAGGTCCTATGAGGAAAGACTAACTTCTAATGAATGGCAAGCAGCAATGCGTTTGAGGAAGCACAAGGTATCGAAGTCTTGTGTGTATGATGTTAGGGAGGAAGAGGATATTGACCATCACGTCTGAATTTTTGGTCTTGCAGACATTGGAGTTGGAGGCACTTCTGAAGCGGTTAAGAAGTTCAGCAAAAGTAAATGTCAACTCTTCTCTCTTTATTTTTTTCCCACTGTGTAAAACAGATAATTTTCTTCACAAACAAATTTATCATTTCCTGAAAATTTAGTTTGATGGTTATTTTAGGGGGAAAAGGCTGATTATTCAGTGAAAATACAAGAGTTGCAGAAACAACTTGCAATGGACAAAGAAGAGGCTGAAAAGATGCAGGTAAATAAATATCAAATACGGAAAAAGCTTCGTATTTCTTGTTTATTTTGGGACCTATGGGCTGTATGATGACAAAGGGGGCTACTAATACTGATTTACGTAGCATTATTTTTCACAATGTGAACAAACCTTTGAAATTTCAAGCAAATATGTGGTAGATTTAGACTTTTTTTCCCTTGAATATGCAATAGTTTAAGTAAATTTCTTAATTAATCTTACCTTTCTACCTTAGATAGCACTAGTCACCATTTTTCTTCTACATATTAGAATCCCAGCCAAATTGTTTACACATGTCTTCAACCCTCCAGGATGACAGGGACAATTTTCTGAGTCTAGCATTGGAGGCATACAAGCGTTGTTTGGTCATTGGAGACAAATATGACATGCAAGTGGTATGTTTTTTCTTGCCCAATTAAAGAGCAAAATATGGGTCATGTTTTGGTGGACAGGATGACTGGAAATCACTTGTTCAGGATGGAAATCTATTGAAGTTCCAATTTCTTTATTGGAGAATTTTAAGGAACAGTTAATTTGTTTGCTTCGTTTATATAAAATAGGCCAAAAAAAGGAATGATTTGATTGCTGCTGGTAATAACTAATAATTAGTCTGAATTGTGCTTGTGTCAATTTTGATTGAAATGACTATTGAAAACTTGTGTGTTAATGTGCTCTCAGGTGTTTCGTCTTGTTTCCTTGTGGTTTAGTCTTTCCGCAAGACAAAGTGTCATTGTCAACATGCGCACCACAATTGATGAGGTAATGGAGCCCTAATTATACAATAATCTGTTGAAAGTTAAGATTATACATGACGATCTGTATGTAACTCCTCAAACTGTTTACGGCAGCATAATATTGTTGTCACAATAATTGTTAAACCGGATTCTTTGACCCTATTCGATATTTGTTTGCAGGTCCAGTCCTATAAGTTTGTGCCATTAGTTTATCAAATTGCTTCAAGATTAGGGAGCTCAAAGGATGGTGTTGGACCGCATAATTTTCAAGTTCAGTGGCCGTTCTGTTTTTCTCACTTTTTATTTTTCTCATTGTTAGTGGTTGAACTTTTAAGGGCTTCTGTAACCTTTTTTTGCATCTATATGGATTTCAGTTTGCTTTGGTTTCTCTTCTGAAGAAAATGGCCATAGACCATCCCTACCATACGATATTTCAGGTACCCTAATAATCTGTGTATTTAATGGTTTAAACAAAAAAAATTGGAAGTCACATTTGTCTAAAATTGCAACTAAGAAATGAAAAGGGTACTTAATTGTCATCATGTTATTTGAGTGGGATTGGAAACTGATAATTCTGTCGTCTTTTCGTATTTTATGACACTGATTCATCTTTTAAGAAGCTTTATATTCAAAAATCCTTATTTAGATGGGACTGGAAAAGTGGCTGGGTGATGGCCTTTTATGCTGTTTGCATGACTTCTTTATGTTTTTATTATATGCTTACCATGCTTTATATTTGTCTAGCTTCTTGCCTTGGAAAATGGTGACCGTATCAAGGATAAACAAAGGAGTAGAAACTCATTTGTGGTGGATGTGGATAAAATACTTGCAGCAAAAAAACTTCTACAAGAATTGTTATCCTATCATGGACCTATAATCAAACAGGTAATTTACCAAGTTTTTAATTTCCTGTCATCTGTCAAATTTTCATTTTTAGACCAAATTTCTGGCCTAAATAACTGTGCTCTGCCTTAATTATGTAGATGAGACAAATGGTTGAAATCTATATCAAACTTGCAGAGCTTGAAACAAGAAGAGAGGTCTGTCAAACTGCTCTAATGTCAAATATTGACACCATCTGAATATGTAATCTTTAACTTTTTTCAACTTGCTTGTCTCGCAGGATACTAACAAAAAGATAACACTTCCGAGAGAAATCTGCGGTGTTCGACAGCTGGAACTGGTTAGTGCAGCATGCAGCTGCAATTTGCACTTCTCTTATGTCTTGCTTGGATTGTTGAATAAATGTTAAAACTTGGAATTCACTAACTTAAAGCTTTTAAATTTGTTGAATCTTTAGGTGCCTGTAGTGACAGCTAGCCTCCCGGTGGACCGTAATTGTCATTATTCTGAAGGCTCCTTCCCACACTTCAAGGGATTAGTAGATTCTGTCACGTATGTCTTACCATGGAAAGAAAAAAACTTTCATTTATCTGTCTTCATTTTGCATTGTTAGCCACTCAATATTGTTTTCATGCAGAGTCATGAATGGCATCAATGCCCCCAAGGTCGTGGAATGCTTTGATTCAGATGGACGTAGATATCGCCAGCTAGCAAAATCTGGAAATGATCACCTTAGACAAGATGCCGTAAGAAATTACTCTTTTTTGTTTTATTTCCATCTTGAATGTAGAGTTTTAGAGAAAGCTGCATTGTATGGAAGCATAAATGGCAGAGCAATTACCTATTCTGCAAGAATTCTCTAATTTCTTATCTTCATTCTTTGATTAATTATGTGCAGTTTTAAGCACATAGCTAGTATATTCTTTCTCAAATATGTATTTTCTTTTCATTTTCAAATTTTTCTTTTCCCCTAGATATAATGGGATCTCAAGTGTGCAAGTCCTGTCCAGTTTTTGGTGATTGGAAATTGCTCAGTTTCTTCTAGTACTTCTCGTGCAAGATATTACAAGCTGTCTACAATATTTACGAATCTTAAAAGCTTTGCAGGTCATGGAACAATTTTTCGATCTGGTCAATACTTTTTTACATAATAATAGAGATACATGGAAAAGAAGACTAGGTATACGTACATACAAGGTATCCTTCTTGTAATATATTTTGACTTTTAGTTATTATTTTTACTTTCTTTATCAGCTATGTCTTTTCTGTCACCTCCACATTCTTTTCTGGCCAATTAACTTGATGTAATGATGTACATGACTTGCTAATTTGTTGCACCATTGTCTTTTTCTTCTCTTTCTGCAAGTACTTTTGGTTCATCTCTTTAACATCTTGGAATGCCTCTCTACTTTGGTTTATCTTTGTACCTTTAGAGAAATGCAACGGAACTGTTTTTATCATGTGATACATTGGTGCCTGTCTAATGATTGTGCACTATATGGACTATCTTGTAGAAGTGGCAATATATCATGTTATGTTTTAGTTACACATGGGTAAGCAAAATGCAGAGGAGAAGATATAATCTGTACACATTTAGGTCTTGTGTAAATCGTAACTAGTACACTCTTATTTTTGGAATAGGTTGTTCCGTTTACTCCAAGTGCTGGTGTTCTTGAATGGGTAAATGGCACTCTTCCACTTGGAGAATATCTTATTGGGAGGTCAGTTGTGGCATAGAGGTACCATTACCATTAGTAGTTTGATCTCTGGTTGATGAAATTTTCAAACCACGTATTCTTTTATGATAAACTTCAGCATGAGAAATGGTGGTGCTCATGGTCGTTATGGAAGAGGAGACTGGTCATTTTTGAAATGCCGGGAGCATATGTCAAATGTAAGTCCTATATTTATATTAGAAATATTATGACAATTGGTGTACAAAAAATGGGCTTTGTGAATTTGTTTGCCTACTAATCTAATTTAAAAGTTATGCATCAACATCATATAAGCTTTGCGTGTTTGGGAGCAAGGGAACAGAAAGTGAAGAATTCTTTGATTCCTTCGTTTGGCTTACAAAATAATTCTCAAATCGGTTGTTCTGGTTCCTTTTGACATCAGAAAGTAACACCATAGGGCTAAGGTCATTCCCCAAGTCATCAATTCAAATGACTATTATGTTGCTGAAATATGAAAATGACATTTTATTGTCTTGAACACACTTCTCTGGACACATATGGAAATGATATCTCGTAGTAATTGATATCCTAGCAATAAAATTAACAGGTTCTGTGTAGACACACCAGCAATTTAGCATGCCTTGGTCATTAATACTCAGCTGAGTCTTCTTTCTCTTTTTTTTTGCATGTGTGGTTGGTTTATCATGCAATTTAGTTCTATAGTTCTACATCTGGGAAAAGCTCATAGGCCCATTTTGATTATCTCGGTTGGTTTATCGTAGACCCATTTTATCTCAGTTTTTGTTACCATGTAAAATCTTATACCATGATTCAACATTCTTCTCAGGAAAAAGATAAGTGCAATGCATTCCAAGAAGTCTCTGAGAACTTCAGGTTTCTTTATAATGATGACAAGAACTTGTTTGTATATTCAAACAGCTCTTCTCATGCAGGCCTGTAATGCATCACTTTTTTCTAGAGAGATTCTTGCAGCCAGCTGACTGGTTTGAGAAGAGACTTGCATACTCACGCAGTGTAGCTGCCAGTTCAATGGTTAGATTGTCATACTGTTGTGGTGGATTAGTTCTGAACACTTACTTTTTCAACATAAACCATTATGTCCCTGGGTCTTTTCTGGTCAATCTTTTGCGTGCTTGCTTCTGACTGGGAGAATTAATTCATTATTCATCTTGTGGAATGATTTAATAGGACTGCTAAACCATAATTCTTCATATATCAGGAATAGAGATGCTGCAGATGAACTGATTATGTTTGTAAAACTTGCTCTAATTTTCAGGTCGGTTATATTGTTGGTCTTGGTGACAGACATGTGATGAATATTTTAATTGATCAAGCCAGTGCAGAAGTTGTCCACATAGATATTGGCGTTGCTTTTGAACAAGGCTTGATGCTCAAGACTCCAGAGCGGGTTTGAATGAATCTTGTCATCTTTCCCCATTACTTTTTCTCATTTGTTTAATGTTCATGGAGGTTTTGTTCATCTTCTATTTTTCTATGATGTGTACAGGTCCCATTCAGGTTGACAAGAGATATTATTGATGGTATGGGTGTTGCTGGAGTGGAAGGGGTATTCAGGCGTTGCTGCGAGGAAACTCTCGTTGTTATGCGGACAGATAAAGAAGCATTGCTGACTATAGTTGAAGTACAATTGCTCACTGCATAATATTAATGTAAAACATTGATGTATTTTTTTTCATTTTCTTGATAAATTTGTGAATGTCTTGCAGGTATTTATCCATGACCCTTTGTATAAATGGGCTCTATCCCCTTTGAAAGCATTGCAACTTCAAAAGGTACTTCTGAATTTAAATGCTTCTTCTCCAGCAGCTACTCTGGACTTGTGCTGCTGTAAATGTTCCATTCCTGAATTCGAACGAGACTTTTGAGAATTTACTGAACTCCTTGCATTATGTAAAAACAAATTCAATATAGTGCTGATTAGAACTTACAGAGAATAATCCGGTCTCCACATTACTAATGTGGAAGACCAACTGCCGCAGCTTTGATGATATTGACTAGAAACTTCATGTGCTCTCTTAAGTCTCAACAATCGTATTGACAATGTGGTGTGAGATAATTTTGGGCTGCATATGCAGTTACACATGCCAATATGTTCTGATTATGCTCGTGTTTAATGGTTGCTTGGTTTGCATCCCATTTATTTCTCTCGTTTTCCTTTTTGTTTTCATTGGGTTCCTTCTTTTCCTTGGTTTCTGGTAGGAAACGGATGATGATCTGGAGGCAAGCTTGGAAGACTCTCAGGATGTAGATGAAGGGAACAAGGATGCTGTGTGTGCCCTGTTGCGTGTGAAGCAGAAGCTTGATGGGTATGAAGGTGGTGAACTCAGAAGTGTACATGGACAGGTAAGCTTCCGATGCAATTGCTAGCTGCTGTTACCTTTCCACATGAAAATGAGTTTAATTTTTACCTTTTCACGACTCACGAGTAATTTGCTCCATGGAGAATTCTTTTGTGACCATAAGCATGATTCAAACCTGGACAAAGAAGCAAGTCATGTTTGATTCGTTTATATATCTTTACTTAATTCTTTGATACGATGTCTTATGGCGTAGGTTCAACAACTCATACAAGATGCGATTGATCCTGAACGTTTGTGTCAAATGTTTCCGGGATGGGGAGCTTGGCTGTAACTACAATTCTCAAATTTTAACCCCAACAGCATCCAGTCATGTACAGGGGGCTTTTACATTTACAAGGTTCGTCTCAATTATGGCGTAATTAGATGGTATGCTTTGGGTGAGATTGGTGCTCGTGTAGTCATATTTTGACCAAATTGTAAATATCGGCGATTTTTTGTGTATATAGCACAACTTATACATACAAGCACAACCATTCGTCGTCCCAAATGCTCCATCTGTTCTCTTTACCTGCTCTCACAAAAATGCCTTATATTAGTTTGATTCTTAAGAATGCGATGACCACGTTCTTAGACGACTCTCTTACAGAGTCTATAGGTCGAATGAAGTCGGGAGATCTTAAATCTGAAAAAAGATGGTCTGGAAGTGAAGCTGGAGCGTATGGATAATGATGTTAACACGAACCCAGAGGCTGAGGATCGGTTTAGAGTTGAGACGAAACAACTTAATGAGGATATTGAATGAATCCCCACAAAGGATTAATCAATAATAAGGGCATTCTTGAAATTCCAAATGGCAAGCTAAGCATTCAAGAATTGGATCATCCAAAGGTTGCTAACCGTAACTACTGAACATGTTAAGAAAAACACGATAAGAAGTGATTGCTTGTAAGGTTGCTAGACATTAATGCCACGCATGCAGGGGAGCATATATGGAAGGGTCCAAGTCACGGTGTTAGCCTCAAAAGTCTCACTTCTTTAACTCTATTTAATTTCTCAAGCCTGACATCCATTATTCCGTTTCCCCTTGCTCACACTCTTGTTTACTTGCAAATACTTTCGATACAATTGTGCGGCAATCTCAAGCACATTATCTCTGAAGATAACGAGGAGGCAAATGAAACAGTAAATTCAGAAAGCTCATTCTCAATCACATGGCCTGCAGAATTTGAAGAGAGTTGACATATGTCAACGTGAGAGTCTGGAATATGTCTTCCCAATCTCGTTTGCCGGAATTTTTCTACACTTGGAAGTGATTAGCATTCAACTTTCTGATCAAATAAGGCACTTCTTCGGCAATGAACAACATTCAAAAGAAGATGGGTATTTTTTCTCAGGAAATGCTTCTGTCATATTCCCCTGACTGCAAAACCTAGTCATAAATGAATGTCCCGAGATGTCAATGCATTTAGTTGGCAAAATGAAACCCCCCACAGAGGTATTTTCAATCACTCACCAAGAATTTTTTTGATGAGCATCTCATAATGGTTCATTCATCTCAAATTTGACTAATTCTTTAATAGTATCATTTTTCCCATCTCCTAATTACTTTGAATATATAATACTATATATTTTGTTATTTCTTCATAAAAATAGAGAGCAATTTTAATAAATATGAAGCGTTGATTGGAGTATTATTCTATAAATAGATTCTTTACTAATAAAAAGTTGTAAATTTTAAAAGCCCTACATAAATAAAAGAATAATGTGGAAATTTCTTATAGATATTAAATTCTTCATAGAATTAATGAAGTTTTATACTCTTTTGGTGAAGGCCTTGGAAATTTCGGAAGAAGCAAATGGCGGTATTGCTGAAGTTTCACAACTAAAGTCTATAGTGATATATAATTGTAGAACATTAGAGCACATCATAACCAAGGAAAATGATGAAGAGAGCAGAAGTTCCTTGAAAAGTCCTGTCAACTCACGGTGGAGCATATATGGAAGGGTCCAAGTCACGGTGTTAGCCTAAAAAATTCTCAAAATAGGGAGAAGTCAGAGAATAATGACAGATTTTCTCGTTTTCAAATTTAAGCCAATGTTAGCTAGTGTTACAGATCAGCTCCCGTATGCATGACGAAGTAGCAATGCCTTCTGTTGATCAACATTATGTGAACCAGTGTAAGAGGTGTGCTTTATGGGCGGCTGGTCTAGACAGCAAGGAGAAAACGAGAACTTCAACGGCCGACGAAGGTTAAAGTGAGAGCCGCACGGTCAGTGGCCGTGAAAATGGGTGACAAAGGAAGTGGCAACTAGAAGGTCACACTCACACCACGAATAATAGAATGTCTTTGGTTCCATCAATATTTGTCCGTTGGCGAATTCTGTCGGTATCTGACAATTTTCTTGTAGTGACACAACATAGATTTACAAGAAATGGATGAGAAACTAAGAGAATAGAGAGGACCAACGAGAAGTGATGAATAGGGTTTCAAGGTTTGGAGAGGCAAGTGGTTATTTTAAGTCAACGACCATGAAATTTTAATTTTGGTACACTTATGAAATGTTCACTTCTTGTGTCCAGAGACATGTACGTGCAATCGAAATGAAAAAATAAATAAAAAAAAAGTGCTTGAAAACCAACTTGGCAACCATAACTACTGAAAATGTTAAGAAAAAAACGATAAGAAGTGATTGCTTGTAAGTTGACGGTGTTTGAGTCACTTCGAGAAAGATTACCACACTTAAAAGAGTTATTATTTTCTGTGCCCCTAATGATGGAGCTCGTCTCCCATTAACAGGTAAGAGATCGAAATTGATGCTTCTCCATTTGATAATGTCGAATTGAAATTTTATTTTTACGTCACGGCATTTTTTTCCTTTTGCTTTCTCAGCTCTTCATACTCGCTGAGAGGGACGGTGGTGATAGTGGCCCCAAAGACTTGTTGAGTGGTTTCTCGTGCACTGATTGTGCCCCCGTGGTGGAGCTTATCTTGACCTTCGTCTTTGGAATGACTAGCCAACTGCGAGCGAATTTGTATGATGATGAATGATTATGAAGAATTCTTGCCAAAGGTGAATGTAATGAAGGATTTTTTTAGTAAGATTTTTTGTTCAGTTCCCGTAAATAATATTAATTGTTGATGTCTCGAATCAATAATGGTCTTAAAAATGGTGAAATTGAAGATAAACAACCATTTTCAAATCGAGTTTAATTTTTTAGTGGATTTTTAGCATAGCTTATTATACTTCAGAAATAATAAGCGAAAACAAAAAGCAAGTGAAAACAAAGACACGACGCCGTTTAACTTTTCTTCTTAAAGTCCACGTCATATAAAGCCAGAACCTTCTACAATTTCCACATTCCTCTCTCCATCGCAGCAGACTCGACGCAAAATTCCCAGTCCACAAAACTAGGGTTCAGTCGAAATCTCCCCCTTTGAGGTACAGCTTCTATTGCTTTCTGGTAATTTCGTTGCTCGGCTCTTCTTCTTCTTCTTCTTCTTTGTTATTGTGTAACACGATATGTCGATGCAGGTAACAGTAAATCGAACATGGCCGCTGATCCGAAGCCCGCAAACGAGGATTTGAAAATCGACCTCTTCGAAGACGACGACGAGTTTGAAGAATTCGAAATCAACGAAGGTATATTCTATTGTTGGACTTGATTAGGGTTTTAGAGTCGTTATGAGCTGATCGATTTGTTTATTATGATAAAGGCATTCTGGAATTAATTTATACTTGTGCTATGATTTGTTCCTTTTTTTGTTTCTGTATGAACTATATTGAAATTCGATTCGTTGTTTGTCGTGGATTGGTTTTGTGTTGTGGCTAATTGCTTCGACGGTGACAGAGTGGGATGTGAAGGAGGAGACCAAGGAAGTTACACAGCAGTGGGAAGATGATTGGGATGATGATGATGTCAGTGACGACTTCTCACTGCAGCTGAGGAGGGAATTGGAGATTAATGCTGAGAAGAAATGAGTTTGATTCTCGGTATTGCATTCTAGAGTATACTTTGAACTCAAGATGGCATCTTTATCATGGAAATGAATGTAACTGAAATACTTATCTTTCACAAAACTTTGTTGAAATGTGATGGTTTATGTACTTGGATTGATTGCAGCTTTGTGAATCTGATGCACAGTTTATATTCCTTTTGCATCTTAGAATCATGCAATTTCCATCCAATGATGGTATCATAAAATTTAAGGCAGCATTACTTCTCTGTTTAATGTTTGAATACCATGAGTCCAAGCTAATGCACGCAATGGATGAGTGGATTGAGTGAGTGCATTCATGGAGAATTGTACATTGAATGTTAAATTGACATTCCAATTAATTTCAGAACTTTGTGGAATTCTTGTTGTAAATAGTAGGTTTCTTACAGAACTTAATTTTATTATTGGCTGGACATGTTAGTATAGAATATGCTGTCCCATACGTCTCCTGTACCATGAGATTTACGGTACCCTTATTTGCAATGGATGTGCCTATTGTAGTGAATTAGCTCATTTGGGTGATTTTGATGCGGAGGTCATTGCTAACTCTGTCTTTTGATTCTCCATACAAAGTGGTGTTGAAATTGTTGTGGTTAGGAACTCAGGTAGTGAAAGCCATGGGCAGTTTTTGAAGTGCTGCCTTCAGTCGGGTTGTCATCTTGGTGCACAATTTCTGTCCAGAAACTTTGCTCGATTTTATTAATCTTTCTACTTCATACTAGTGTTGTAATTGTCTAGTCTTGTTTTAGTTATTTATTTATACTAGAACGAGGAGACGATTGGATGTACCCTTCTTTGTTGCCTGTGCAAATACGGCGAAGAATCGAGCTGCTCAAGTTTATATGTTCTGCTATTTGTGGAATGTTGTAGACTTGTAGTAAGTTTGAGTTTTGATGACGCCCGGGGAGATTACCGATTTAGCTGATGAAAGCTGCTTGGGCTTTTCAAGTCAGAGCAAGAAAAAGAGAACAGCTCTGCTGTTGCAAGACTGTCTAGTTGTCTCCATTAAATTATCTCTTGTTATATTATACTCTTCTTTATACTTAATAATAGGTTTTACAATTATATCACTATTTATTTATATTATTTACAAATATATAATTCACAATAAATATATATATTTAACATACTAATTTTATATATTATTTTAAGATAAAATATATTTTAAAAATTTAATTTAAATGTATTTTCAATAAAAAAATTTATGGCAGGGATTTCTTGAAAAAGAATTTTTTACATAATATAAAATAACAAAATTTGAAGTTTAAAATAAATAAAATACATTTGATAAAAAAGAATAATTGTAATTGAGTTTGTATTTTTTTTTTGTATAAAAAGAGTAAAAAGTGATTGAAAATGTGTGTGAGATTGTATGTAAAAGAGGGTTATTTATAAATTATTTTAAAAAAAACCTCCAATGGTAAAAAAGAGAATTTTTTTTAGGTACAACAACGGTCAAATAATATCGTGGGCCAGTTGAGCAGGGTGTTCAGTAACATCCCGCTCAACTAATCATCCACTTCCCTAGTGATGTTGCCGGTTCAGGAACCGTCGGTTCCGGTTTAGGAATGAGGGAACCAGAACCAAATTGTGGTTCAAACGGTTTGGGTTGTTTTGGTTTTGGTTCGATTTTGATTTCAGTTTTGACCGATTTTGATCGGTTTTAATCGGTTTAACCACCGGTTCGGTTTTAGTTTAGGTTTGGTTTTCTTTTTTTTTTTTAATTTTGTTTTTAATCTATTATTTTATCCCGTTATTTTTTTCGGTTTGTAAATTTTGTTATATTTAATAATTAACTATAGTACCACTAATACATTGTATTTCAAATATTTTTTTTAATAATTTTCAAACAAATTAACTATTCTACTGGTAATTATATTACATAATTTTAAACAAAATAAAAAAATAGAAACTCTTCCTCTCTCTCTCCCTCATCTCCTTAAGTGAGAATTTGTTGAGTTTGATTTTCTTGAGTTTTAATATTTTTAACTTCAATATTTTCAAAATTTCTATTTTCACAAAATTTTTCATTACTCTAAAATAAATATATAAATGTTAATTAAATATAATAAAATAAAAAAATAAATAAATTAAATTATAGTAAAAAAATAGAAGTAATTTAAAAAATGTAATTGTAAAAAATAATTTTAAAAAATATAAAAAATATAATTGCAATAATAAAATATATAATTAATTAATAAGAAAAATTTAGAGAAAAATAAATTTGTGAGTGTAGAAAAGATTGAGAGAGAATAAATTGTGTAAATTTGATAGAAATAAGGTGACGTATTTATAGAGTTGAAAATACAAAAAAAAAGTGAAATAACTGTTGGACTGACGGTTCGAACCACCAGTTCGACAGTTTTTAAAAGGGTGGAACCGAAACTTAAACTGAAATCGTCTGATTTTAGTCTGTTGATTCCGATTCTGGTTTGATCCAGTTTTGACCGATCCAATTTCAGTTCGATTCGCCGATTTCAGTTTAATTTTTACCTGTCTACACTCACCTATGAGAGTGGATGGTTTGTTATGGGGACTCAATGAGCCCCACAACAGATGCCCTGATTATTCTTCCCCTTATTAAGGAATCTCTGGTTTGTTTCCTTGAAATGAAAAAAATACAAAAAATCCAAGAACTAAACAACAAATCAGCCACCAATTTCTTGTTGGCTTAGTGGTTTGCGTGTTGGCATTGGAAGGATTATCTGCCAGGGCCAAAAGGTCACAGTTCAAATTCTTAGAAAGACACTTGTTGGGTGACAAACCAACGGGCAATATCTCGAAAACAACACATAATTTTTTTTGTATTAAGCCAAGAATAGTCTCAACAGCGGTAGATAGTTACATGTAATCAGGGACAGACCGGAAGGGGTCCGACGTGGTCCGGTGACCCTCTCGGGTTGGTGGGACCCATATATATAGTATGGGTGCCCGCCGGAAATTGCAGCAGGCCCCCCTCAGCGGTAAGGGGAGAGGTTGAGGAAGAAGAAGACCTCGTGTTATCGACCTTCAATCAGGAAGACAAATCCACCAGCAAGCTCTTATCTTTGGATACGAATCGAATGTTTTCGTGTCTTCGGTTTCGATTTATATGTACTCCATGTTGGGGGAATTGGGTGATGCACGGTTCTTGTTCGATGACATTTCTGATAGAAATGTTGTGACTTGGACTTCGATGTTCACTTTGTCTACTTTGTTGTTAGCTTGTGCAAATTCTGGTGCCCTGCTTGTGGGGAAATGCATACGCAATTAGTTACTTGATTTTACTCCTATTTTACAAAAACATTGAGTAATCTGTTTGGACATTAAAATACTTAGTCTTCTGTGAACATTGTGTATAAATTATGGCAACAATTTGTAAAACTACTCATTTTGTAGTCCATTGTTTTAGTTTTGATAGGTAATAAAGATGCTTTTGGAGGAGAATGTAGAGCTTGCAGAAATTTCTGCAGGTGAACTGTTTGAATTAGACCCAAGCAATTGTGGTTATTGTGTTTTACTATCAAACATATATGCAGATGCTGGAAGATGGGAAGATGTCGAAATTTACTATATTTTCTCCAGAAAACGAGTCTTCTTTAAGGGTGCAAATGAGTCAAGGTAAATGCTTGCTCAATCACTCATTTCTGCCTTCATTTTTTCAATTTCAATTGAGGGAAAAATTTCAGATTTGAAATGCTGATTTGAAACTAGAATTTTAAATTTGAATAAAAATTTGTTTCTCTTCAAGTTAACTCATTTCCTTTTGGCCCATAAGTTGAAAGTAGGACTTACTCTTCCTTTTGTAATCTCTGGTTTCTAATAAAAGTTTATCACCACTTTGAAAACTACGTTGTGAACTTTGAACTATTTGTATTGTAATTTTAGACCAAATCGTTATTCTTGTTCTTACGTTCCATGGATAGTTCCTGCAATGAACCTTTTATTCATGACTAGCAAGCAGTTCATCAGTGCATGGTGCCCTCCTTGAAAATTTCTTCTGCGTTCATCACTGTCCATACGAGCATACGACTCGTTTAATGTACATGGACAAACACTCTAAGAACGGTGGGCCAGTTGGATCGGTTGCCCCATGTCGGAGTGTAAGGGCATCAATATCGCACGGTTGATGTAGGGAAAATGACATGTGTACACATCCTTTAAAAACCAATTACAACAAATGATACAAGAAAATATCCACTTTCAATTATAAATGCTATTACAATTTTATTTGCATATTTAAACAAATCAACTTACAGATTTAAAGTTCCTACAATTAAGGCGCATAAGCAAATCAACGTGCAGATTTAAAGTTCCTACAATTAAGGAGGGTAACTCCACAAAATAATAGTGATTTTCTAATATATGTGCCTAAAAACTAGGAGGAAAATAATAATTATGAATGCGTTTGCATTGTATAACACTAATAATATTGTAATATTATATTAATCAATTGTTATATATATGCCATTAATAATAATGATGAAAAATCAAGTTATTAAGTCATTTATTTATTTTTTCATTAATGTCTCTCTCTAAATGTCTTAGACATTCATTCGTTTAGTTGACAATATTCACTTAATATCTTTTGAATATCAATGAAAATAAGAAATAATATTATTTGAAGTTGCATACAATTTCAATATTATATGCA
>CAODLS010667039.1:0-16820 GCA_948243855.1 Flueggea neowawraea | reverse complement strand
GGGACAAACCGGTGGACCAGAGTGACGCGGCGGCTATACAAGCAGCTGAGGTGAGAGCAACTGGCATCAATGAGGTATTGCCTGGTGGAATAGGTGCTGCCGCCCAATATGCTGCCAACCGCAACCCCAGGTCCAGGGTTTATGAAGACAAGACCATCATTTCTGATGTTCTTGGGGTAATATATTATCAGATATGATACTCTTAAGCATCCTAATCTACTCAAATGTATATGTATATTATATAATTTCAATTTGGTTATACTTAATTTGGAGCAGGATGCAACGTTTAAGTAGCCAGGAGATAAAGTAGTAAGTCCTGATGATGCTGAAGGTGTAATTGGAGCGGAGCTCAGAAACAAACCCGGCATGCGTAAAACCTCCGGAGGAGTAGCGGCGTCCATGGCTGCCGCAGCTAGACTTAATCAGAAATCATAATCTCGATCGGAATTTTCAATACCTAATAGGATATTTCTCTTCATTTTTCTTTTCCTTTTGGTCTTGCGTACTTTTTTTTTGGTCGAAATTGGTCTTGCGTACTCTTTCTTGCTGCTATGATTTCGCAAATGATGTGTATATGGATGATATGGTTGAGCTTCCATGTAATAATAACCTGATGTTCATCTAATAACTTGGATGTTTTCTTTACGCCTAATATATGTGTAACCACATGAACTATCACGATTTTGGCAATTTACTCTCTCACTTTGCAAATGTTTACGCACTCTTTGTTGGAAATTTTTTTGGGGATGTCTTAGTTGAGTTTGGAGAGCGGAAGCGAGTTTGAGTGAGGCGAGAAAAACAACACCAAGATTTGTATAGTGGTTCGACTAACTATGTCTACGTTCACTACCTAAGTCTCACTTATGCTTTTCACTAAAACGGAGATTGATTACGACTCAATCCAACAAAGTCTTGCACCAAGGTTGATTGCGGCTCAAATCTCTAAAACCAACAAGGTTGATTACGGCTCATACCTCTAAAGTCAACAAAGT
The DNA here is from genome assembly GCA_948243855.1 of Flueggea neowawraea. Classification (NCBI taxonomy): domain Eukaryota; kingdom Viridiplantae; phylum Streptophyta; class Magnoliopsida; order Malpighiales; family Phyllanthaceae; genus Flueggea; species Flueggea neowawraea. Next base: position 15,828 of record CAODLS010667039.1, on the reverse strand, counting down.
TGATTACGGCTCATACCTCTAAAGCCAACAAGGTTGATTACGACTCATACCTTCAAAGCCAACAAAGTTGATTACAACTCATACCTCTAAAGCCAACAAAGTTGATTACGGCTCATACCTCTACAGCCAACACAAGGTTGATTACGACTCAAACCTCTAAGGCCATTACAATGTTGTTTTTCATAGGTTCACAACCAACCTTCCCCATACTCTTAAAGTGTTTGTAAAAATATTTACAAAATATTGAAGCTTTATGCTAGGAGTACATGTTGACACAATGCTCTTGATCTTCTCTCTAGCTTGATTTTGGTGTTTTGGGAGTGATGGAATGATAAAAACGTTTTAGCCTTGAAAGCATATGATCATCCACGTTTTTATGCCCTCCCTTGATGTATTTATAGCTTCTCTAAGCCATTTGACCGTTGGTGTTGAGAAACTAGCCGTTGGAGACTGTTTCTGTCTGTTACAGCTGTTTGTGTCACTTTTACGTACGTCACTTTGTACTCACGTACGTCATCTGCAAATTCTCCAGCTTACGTACGTTTGTTTACATCTCACGTATGTTGATCATTTTCGAGCAAACTTTGCGTACGTGAACTTATATCTGACGTACGTTAATTTTAACACACGTACGTGAACGTTTCCTTACGTACGTGAAACGTGCTTCAGAGGGTTTCAGTAGCTTATGCTTCTCTTCAGACCCAATATCACGTACGTGACACACTTCTAGCGTACGTGAAGCACTTGTAGTGGCTTGATTTGCAATTCCTAGCTATCCAACGTGTTTCACTCTATCTCAAATATTTTGCACATCATCAAAACACAAAAGGAACTTAATGTTGATCACCCTTGATCCAACAATCTTCCTCTTTTTGATGATGTCAAAACTTTGAAGAATTTAAGCACTACATCAAGGCAACACAAATTTGATCAAGGACTTCATCTTTGTTAAGAGGTTAGGTTCATACAATGTCTGATCATATATAAAAAAAAAATCACTCCCTCTATCAAAAACAATTTATGAAAATTTTCAAAATTTGCTTTTCTCCACTTCTTTGAAAACAATTTGCACATTGTTTGACATATTAAAAAAAATCATATCTCCCCCTTTTGAAAATGATTTGTGCATAATTTCCAAACTTGTTTTCTCCCCCTATTTAAAACAAAACAATATCAATAAAAATGAGACGAGTTGAAAAGATAATACCAAATTTAGCATCTCCATTAATGTAGGATCTTTGCTCCAAGGTTGTTAAGCCTTTTAGAATGGAGACTCGCTTTGATACCACTTGTTGGAGAATTTTTCGGGGATGCCTTAGTTGAGTTTGGAGAGCGGAAGTGAGTTTGAGTGAGGGAATAAAAACAACACCAAGATTTTTATAGTGGTTTGGTCAACCATGCCTACGTCAACTACTTAACTCTCACTTAGGTTTTTCACTAAAACTGAGATTGATTACAGCTCAATCCAACAAGGCCTTACACCAAGGTTGATTGTGGCTCAAACCTCTAAAGCCAACAAGGTTAATTACGGCTCATACCTTCAAAGCCAACAAGGTTGATTACGCCTCATACCTCTAAAGCCAACAAGGTTGATTACGGCTCATACCTCTAAAGCCAACACAAGGTTGATTACGACTTAAACCTCTAAGGCCATTACAATGTTGTTTTCCATAGGTTTACAACCAACCTTCCCCACACTCTCAAAGTGTTTGTAAAAATATTTACAAAATATTGAAGCTCTATGCTAAGAGTACATGTTGACACAATGCTCTTGATCTTCTCTCTAGCTTGATTTTGGTGTTTTGGGGGTGATGGAATGATAAAAACGTTTTAGCCTTGAAAGCATATGATCATCCACGTTTTTTGTCCTTCCTTAATGTATTTATAGCATCTCCAAGCCATTTGACCGTTGGTGTTGAGAAACTAACCGTTGGAGACTGTTTTTGCCCGTTGCAGCTGTTTGTGCCACTCTTACGTATGTCACTTTGTATTCACGTACGTCATTTGCAAATTCTCCAGCTTACGTACATTTGTTTACATCTCACGTACGTTGATCATCTTTGAGCAAGCTTTGCGTACGTAAACTTATATCTGACGTACGTTAATTTTAACACACGTACTTGAACGTTTCCTTACGTACGTGAAACATGCTTCAAAGGGTTCCAGTAGCTTCTGCTTTTCTTCATACCCCATCTCACGTACGTGAAGCACTTGCAGTGGCTTGATTTGCAATTCCGAGCTTTCCAACGTGTTCCACTTTATCTCAAATATTTTGCACATCATCAAAACACAAAAGGAACTTAATGTTGAACACCATTGATCCAACACCCTTAAACTTGGAAAACGGCAACACAAAACCCTTGGTCACCAATATGGCACTATTCGTGTATTTTAATTGTAGAAGGGTGCATTAGTGTTTTATAACTCACTGATATGGCAATCAACTCAATTAAACCATTCATTTCATTCACTCAACTAAATCACTCATCCAAACTATCATCTTTGACCCAAATTAACCTCTCATCTTTATCCCTTTTATTTCTCTCATCTCAGCCTTTGTTCTCTCTGTCTCTTTCTTGTCTTTGCTCACAAAAAAAACCCAATTTCTCCAAGAACAATATTTAACGGCCTAAAATCTACAAGACATTAACCCATAAATAATTTGCAAGACATGAACAATAACTCATCAAGAAGAATACAAGCTAGTAAGAATTAATTCATTAAAAGATATATTACAGAATGTGAAATCATTTTGTTGAGACATTGATGAAACAATTAGGTTACAAAAGATAAACACAACCAAGATCAAACTTTGCAATCAAACTTTGCAACATTTCTTATGGAAGTTTTTTGATTAAATGAGGCATAACAAATAACAACTAACCAACATCAATTATTTGATTAACTGATTTACAATTCTGAGAAAAAATATACCGATATTCACAAAACAAAAACTTTAATGGTTCCCCAAAACTAACATCTTCCTACTATACATAACTTAGGTCAAAGCTAAAGACTTTAGTTCTAAAACCAAGAACCCACCGCAAAGCTTCAATCTTTATCTATCATCAGTTCAAACAAACCTAGAGGAGATACAACTAGAACTATGAAGAAAGAGTCTTTCAGAGACCTAATATGCACCCAACAAGAAGAGTTCCACTACAACAAAGGGAGATAAAAATTGAATTTTCAACACAAAATCTCTTTACTAAACCCATCGGGTGATGAAGGAGAGTCGAAATAAAAAAATATCTTGTGTCTTGCAGTTCTATATCGCGATCTAAAATCGCTTTTTGGAGACAAAGATTTCAGATCGCGGTCTCCTTCATATTCAACGGCAAAGAGGAGTGGAAATTGAGAGTGGGAAGGAGGCTAGAGTCTTCCTCTTAATAGGCTTGACAGGGGCGGCGAGGCAGAGAGGAGTATGACGAGTTCATTGTGGTTGTGGAAAGAGTGGTGGCAGATCTCAAGCGGAGGAGTTGTGCGAGAGAGATAGAGTAGTGAGTCAGAGGAGTTGTGCGATAAAGAGAAAGTAGTGAGTGCAAGAAACAAAGAGACAGAGTGAAAGAAAGATAGAGGAAGAGAGGGGCGTTGTGCGAGAGAGATAGAGTTTAGGGTTGGGCTTGGCCAATTGGTTTAGTTTGAAGGTAGGTTTGTTTTGGTTTGAGCAAAAGAGAGATGGGTTTGGGTTTGTGTTGATTTGAAGCTGATTTGACATTACAAATTTCTCACATCATATGTTTGTAATTCATTATTCTTTGTTGCGACTAAAACTAGTTGATTGTCATTTTGCATGTTTAAGGGAGTTTTGTATTGTCGTTTTGCAAGTTTAGGGGGTGGATAAGTATTCGCAAAGTTCAAGGGAAAAAATTACATGTTTAATACAAGCTATTATGCCTTTTCTTTAATTTTGACAACTAATAACGGGTTTTGATCTGTATCCTTCACCCTATTCTGGGCCTAAGCCCACTGTCTTGTTTGAGCCCATTTTCTCTTGCAGATCTGCAAGGAACTTCTGGTCACACACACGAGATGGTCTCTCAAATCTCAATAGCACAACAGCAGGCGTCGTCGTCGTTTTTCTGTCACGTATGGATATTTGGTTTCATGCAGATTGAGTATCTAATACAAGCAAATTAGGGAGCTGTATAATTGACGGCGACGGATCTTCCTTAGACGTGGAGAATAATTAGGCAATTTTGACACTTGCCATTTTGTTAAAACAACGGAATTAGCTAGCGAACGACTTATCTTTCACCCTTTTTCCTTGTAAAAAATACCTGTGCTAATGTGAATACCACAACTTCACAGACACTGTAAGAGGAGTATGAAATTATATTATTGGTATGATTGAGTACGGCAGTACGTGGAAGTGCCAATTTATTGAAAACAGTTGTATATTTTTTCACCACTTTAATATCATTCTTAATGCATTAACTGGTGTCAAGCAAATTGCTTCATGTGTCATTCTTCAAATAAAAGGGCACAGTAAACAGTTAAACATATTGGTTATATATAGGAGGTTTCACACTAATTCAGACACTTAAGACACGTTTAATTGAGTGGTTAAAGATGAATAAATTGATATAGTGGTGATTTCCAGGAGAAGCTTGGTTGGGTTGAGTTGAGAGTTGAGTGATTTCCAGCGGATCACGGTATTTGGAGGGCAAATAGAAAAGCATGAAGAAGGGTAATTTGTAAAATGAAAAGATTTAAAAGGACAGGACAGCCAGTAAAACTTGTGATGGCTATCTATTCAGATGATACCGACTTTTCAAGAAGCTCTCTGGCCTTGACAATGCCCTGTCCTTATCTTCTTATCAAGCTAAGAGCAGTGTTGCTTCAGGTCCTTTTCTGCAGTCCAATAAAAGTTATCATCATTCTTCAAGATCTACGTTCACATATATAGTTAACTAATTCACTTCCACTTACCAAACTATTGCTATTTAAGCCTCTTTAGATATAGATGTTTATGTAAATCAAAGAACACCGATTAATATTAAAGTTGTCTCTAACATTAAGGAATCGAGAATTCAATTTGAAGTGAGAGCAAATAAAATGGCTTAAATGTAAATCAAAGAGCTAAACAAGATAATTAATATTAAAAGAAAGTTGAGGTGACAACTAGATCCTTGAATATGAGGAACACTGAAGCAGAAGATCAGTTGGACATGCCTGATGGGTAAGGTGGTTCAGACGTTGGTTGAACCATCCTTGTAACGTATCTCACTATACAATCTAAAAAATTATTAACGTAGTTCATAAGGTTTTCCTCGTATAGCATTTCTGATCAACAAAATAAAACCGCCAACCTGAAATGCATGTGTTTAAAGTTTTCATGTAACGTAGTAAAAAAGAAAAAAAGTATTCATGTAAAGAGGTTTTTATTATTATTGATGCTAATTGCATTGTGTTGTCGTTTTTTTAAGAGCCAATTGATGTTTTTACGTACCAATGCCTTTTGGGATTTCTCTGAAGCATATGTACATGTGTTGTCTAGTTCAGAGAGGACCTTTGTCTTCGTTGTTAGTCATAATCGTGATGGAAAATTTAATAGAAAAGGGTTTCTTAATCAAACTTAATTATAAAAATTGAAGCACATGATCAGCCAGTATGTGCTGAGTAGACATAGGCAAGCAACATCTGTCTGTAAGCACGAGTAAAGAGGACCCATAATATGTGAAAATCTCAAGAAAATGAACAGAGAGGTTAACAGTATGGTATGGTGCATGCTGAGATCCAAAAACATCTAAATTATTCCCAAATCCCTAAAACTCAAAAATGTTTGTTCTGCAAAACTTGATATGGGTGTGTTTTTAAATGGAATATTGAAATTGTATGCTCGTTGTTTAAGTGTATTTTAATTTTTTCCTTTACAATTTGCTTTACAGACTTACTAAGAGGAGGTTAAATATATATTATTGTGAAGATAAGTGATGTAGATAACCACCATAACTTTCTTATTTGATAATTAGTGGACTGACTATGGCCATTCATCCACTCCTTAAGGAAAAGAAAAAAACCAACTAATCACATCCGGAAACCCATTTTTTGTTGTTTTCATGTTTAAAATAGTGCACAAAACCACAAAATGCCTTTGTGGAGATTCATATGTTTGTTTAGATTAACTTCCCACCAGTTCGCATGTGCAGCTTCCTTGGAACACAAAACATCAAATTTAGTTTATTTGCAAAAAGAAATTAATTTTAGTTTGCAAGTGTAACAAGTCAAGTCATCACTCTTTCTCGCTTGCATAATGTATACGTCGATGAATTGTTTACAAAATAAGTTGAATATAAGTCATTTTCGGTTCAAATTCAGAATAAACTAATTGAATACCCGATAATTTAATCTCAAGTAAAATGAATAAGCTTTTAAAAACAGAGTGAGATTGTTATTATAATTTAGTAGTATTAGTGTTGTTTCTAATATTACAAAAATAAATATTTTAATTATATTTTGAGTAGAAAAAAAAAGAAATGGTCCAGCTTGGTCAGACTTTTACGGCTGTGTAGTCCTTTTGAACACACATGCATACAAAAACTAGTTACTACATCATCAACCATATATCCTGCACTCTGTTTCGTCCCTTCTCCAAACCCAATTTTCTTACTTCAACACATAAATGTTCCCCCTTTTCAACAGTTTGTTTCTCTCTTATTCACAGACAGTCTCCAGCAACTATCCCTTTCTTTCTCTGCCCCCAAGAAATCACCATTAACACCACCACCTCCACCACCAACTACTTGGTTTAATTGTATAGATAGACAGAGAAATTAATTGAGAGAAAAAGAATGCCAAGCTTAATAGGAAGAAACCTTCATCTCTGCTTCACAAAAATGAAATGTCCATTACATTTAGAACCACCTCCTACCAATACCATTGTCAAGAATTATAATTCCCTCTATGATCATCACTACAACTTTGAGTCTTCTTCTGATCCCAGATCCCGAAATGCCTCTCCAACATCGACTGCTTGTTCTTCCTCCTCCGCCGAGCCTGACCTCTCCGCTGTACTCGCCTCCCAACGCTTCTTCTTCTCCTCACCCGGCCTCTCCAACTCCATAACCGAATCCGCAGCACAACCTTCCACTACCCAATCTTCAAACACCATCAAGTATAGCAACAGTCTTGACCTTGACGACCCATCTCGGGGAAACACCAGCAACACTAGTTCTAATGATCAGACGGCGTCATTTTCAGCTGCAGCCGATGAAAACCATAGCAGCAATCCTTGCAGTAGTTGCAGCAGCAGCAGCAGCAATGTTGTTGAGGTAAAAGTCAAAGACAGCGTAGCGGTGTCAACATATTCACCAGACCCGTACATGGATTTCAGGAGATCAATGCAGGAAATGGTGGAGGCACGTGACCTGGTCGACGTCAACGCCAACTGGGAGTATTTGCATCAGCTCCTTTCATCTTATCTCGCACTTAATCCAAAGAGCACCCACAAGTTCATAATTGGAGCTTTTGCTGATCTTCTGGTGAGTCTTTTGTCGTCATCAACTACATTTTCACCGGAGATTAATGGTGGTGAGGGCAGGGGAAGTGATGAATATGGACCTGGTGGTTGTGAGATGTCGAGGCACTGCATGTAATGTGCAATGTGGTGTGTCGGATATATACTCACATACATTATCATTATCAATATCATTGCTCCCAATTTTTTGTTTAACTTGTTACATTAAATTGACTCCATATAATGATGAACATTTTGGGGACAAAACTTGGTCCCCTTTTGTCCTCTATTGTGTCACTCATCCCTTCACACACCACATCTTGCTTAAATTTGTCCATCTTTAATTTTCAGCTTTATTTAATTAAGATTATGATAAATATATTTCAAAATTTGATTGGATATACTGTGGCCAAGCCACTAAGAGGCAATTGGTCCCTGCACTAATACTGTTTTAGTATTTTAATCTCTAATTTTATTTTTTTAATTAAGCTCTTAATTTTATTTTTCTTGAAATTATCACTTATCTCTCATTTTCATTTTTCAATTCTAATTTTCTTTAGCGTTTGTTTTAATTCTTTTATGGATTTGTAAAAATTAGACACATAATTGAACATTTAAAATTAAAAATATTATAATATAAATTGTCACATAATTTATTTTTTAGGTCTAATTGTATTTAGATGATTGATTATAATATTTTGGTGACATATTTAGTAACTCGGCACCAAGAAAACCAATTGAATTTTTTTTGTATTTTGAGGTCATATATATCAATGAACAATTTTTTTATATATATCAAGTGGCGGAGCAAAGATCTAGGCCTTGTTCAGTCGGAATCCTAGTTTTGCCACTGGATGTACATGAAAAGTGCACAAAAGAAAGAAAGTGGTCAATAGCATTTATCAAGACTGTTTTATATACATGCGTATGTAAATTGTAATTTTATCTGAGATATCATAGTAGTTGAATTGTTGGGAGAAAAACAATCAAAACAGACTATACAAAAGATTGGGTAATCAAACCCTCAGTTTTTCGAAGCAACTTCATATCAGTGGAAAGTTTTGGTACAAAAGAAAGTCGTTTAAAGGAGCTGTAGTTAAGTAATTTGTTGGGGGGAGGAGTGCATTTCTGGCTACACGGCATCTTGGATGTATCATTTGTAGGTGCCAACTGTAAAAACAATCATACACTTTAGGGCTGGGATAGGATATGCATGAAAGACGTTAATTCGCATAAATTTATAGAGTATGGCCTTTTCAGCAGTATTATTAGATGAGTAAATTAAAGAACAGTGAAGTTCAAAATGATTCACAAGCACTTGAGTGAATGAGATAATCCCAATCAAAAAGATAGAATTTCGCCTCTTGTTTTGCTGAGAATACAATCAACAAATTCCCAAGTGTTTAAAATTGAAGGTTAAGATGAGGCCAAGTTTGAGTAAACATAAACAAGTGGAGGGGTTCTGTTTGTGTTTGATTGAGGGAATCTCTGCATCAAGACAACTAATGGATTAACAAGTGGCCAAATTTCAGTCAATATAAAAGTACTACATAACGCAGGCAACACAGGGGAATCTCGTTTTTGTCACCTTAACAGAAGGATAAGTCGCAAAAGATTCACTTAAAAGGTGGAAACATTAAAATTTGAAGAGAATATAATCCCTGACGTTAATTGGCAGTTTCAGTGTCTAAACAGCGGCTCGGCAAAATGTCAGATTCAAGTGGATCTAGTCCAAATCTGTTATCTTCTCTTAATGGGCTCTATGGATTAAAGTAGGACTCATTTCGTTTCATTAGGCCTTGTGCTACTCACAAGCAAGCAACAATAACAGACAGACGACCAGAGATGTGCGCTACGGAGAAGCATAGACCAGTCGCTCCCATGAACCTCTCAAGTCCCAGTCATGCTCCAACCTCAACATACAAAAATTCATCACAACTCCAACAAGGTAACCAGCGGGTTCATGGTACACCATTGATACTAATCAAACAAAATTTGGCAAGACATGAGAGCCAATACCCACAATTATCAACCTTACTCAATTTTTACGAGCTTGTGATAGTTTATAGTTGTGACTTGTGATACCATCCGCAGTTGCACAAAACAGCAACTGAAACTACAAAGTTTTCTCTAGGGAATTTGGGGCAACAGTCTTATCTAGGGTTTAAAATGACTTCACATGCTCTTTTGATGTATTAAGGCTTTTGTGCCTCTTTTAATGTAAAAAAACAGCAGCTGAAACAATCCAAGATTACATAAGCTGGTAACATCCGTTCAAAATCAAAATTAATTTACCTGACCAGAAGGCCAGCTCGATTAAAAAGCATTCAAACATGCCAGCAGGCCAAATCTGTATTCTTGATTGCATATTAAAGACTTAAATTTGGCTGAATCTCAACGACACTCAGAGAAGACAACAATAAGGCGAAGCCTGTCTTTGTTAAACGCAAGTAATATCTGAAATCCAAAAACGCAATAGCACTCAAAGTAACAATCCTAAAACCATGCTAAGTTTTTGACAAAAACGCAAAAAACATTGAGGAAACAAGGATCCAATGGACAAAAGGTATTGTGATTGAGAGGGGTTTATCGCTTCTTGGAGACACTGACAGTTTTCCCCCTACGACCTGTGGTCTTCGTGTGCTGCCCACGCACACGAAGACCCCAGTAGTCACGAAGACCACGGTGGTTTCTGAAGTAATATGAAAATACCAAAAACCATTAAACACTATTAAGGTAAAAAAAAAACAAGCTTCCTAGTGAAGTCCATTAAAGAGGTAGAAGTAAACCTGATCTTCTTGAGGCGCTCAAGATCATCTCTGAGCTTCATATCCAAGGCATTGGAAACAACTTGGGAGTACTTTCCATCCTTGTAATCCTTTTGCCTATTGAGGAACCAGTCTGGAATCTTGAATTGGCGAGGATTGGCAACAATAACCATTAGCTTGTCTAGCTCTTCGGCAGTTAGTTCACCAGATCTGAATTTCCAACAATCAACAATGAAACACAGAAGACACGTAAACATGTAGATAGGTTACCAAGCCTTTACAAGAGGTAGAGCAAGCACTGTAACATATGCACCAATAACAATGCTAGAGAATTAATAAAAGAATAGAGCCAATATTATTCTAATTAGCATCATTATCTTATCTACAAAAGCTCAATTGTGTACAAGCATTCAAAGTCTTGTTCGAAGGTTCTAAATCTGATGTATAAAAAAAGGAACAATCAAATGAACTAATTGAGGCACCTAAACCACACTAAGTATGAACAACACCAAAAGATATAAGCTGAAACTAACAAAAAACACAATTTTCTTCACGTTAACAAGTGATTCCAGGCAGTCAACTATCAGCGACGAAATTGATAGATTAACCAAGAAAACGAACCAACAAGCAAGCACATTAAAATCGGAATAGAGAAAATAAGGGAAGTGGAAAAGAAAGAACCTCTTGTTCATGTCGACATCAGCTTTCTTGCAGACGATGTTGGCGAAATGGCAACCAATACCCTTGATGGAGTTAAGGGCCACCAACGTTGGTGTTGAGAACACGAAGAATGTGTTGGAAATCCTCATTTGCTACCAGCGACTAATGGCATCCACAAGAAACAATTTGATTCAAGATAAAAGAAATATGGATCTGAACAATAACATTGAAGAAGAAGACGAAAGCATCCATACCATGGTTGCTAGGGTTTCTGATGCTTGAGTGCAGCTGCCCTTCAGTTATGCGCCGACCGCTCAAGTGCTTACTTTTAAAACCCTAGTTTTCTGCCGAGACTGCAAGCGAGGCCCTTTTATATCTTTTAGAACCCTTCTCGTTTGCCCAAAAAAAAATTCTTCTCGTTATTTTACCTTTTTAGCCCCAAGTATTTGATTTTTCTATCAAACCCTAGTTTTCTAACGCAACTGCATGCGAGGCCCTTTTTGTAGCTTAGAAATCTTCTCGTTGTTTTACTATTTTACCCCCAAGTACTTGATTTTGTTTCATAAAAAGGTTTTTTATTTTTGTATTACCCATATTTTAACTTTTATATATTCTTGAATCTCTACTTTTTTTTTCTGAACCTCTTTGTCAAAAATCTAATTTGAAGGCTGGTAAAATTAATGATTATATAAAGCATTATACTATATTGTCTTAACATTAAATATATACGAAAATTTTCTATTAGTTATTAATTGAAATTATAAAATGTAACTATTAAGTATTTTTTGAAAAAAAAAATTGTTTTAAGAGGATTATATTAATTAATTATTAATCAAACAAAGTAAAATTTATATTGACTCTATTCAAATACATGGCCTTTCGCCTAAAACAAAAGAATCATTCACAAATGATTTGTTGATTCCCCAGATCGTATAGTATTCAAAAATTATAAAAGTTTAATTTTGGTGGAAGAAAAAACTGCAAGTGAGAACAGGTTACATACAAAACCATCAATTCATCCAAAATTACTGTACAAAGTGAGAGAGAGCAAAATTCGAAAGAGTGAATCCATTTATTTACAACATCCAAAACAGCACCAAAAGATGATGCCTTGCCTCTATGTTAGCATAAAACCAAACCCTCCTACCCAAAAGAATACAAGCAAAAATGTGATGAGCAGAGAGAGCACTGCTTCTGCTTGCTTGCAAAATGTGGCTCCTCTCTTCTTACTCATAACAATATCCTATCATCCATAATCCACCACCTCCTTCCTTTATCAACAATATGCGCATCAACTTGCCTGGTTAGACAATATTACTACCTCCGTTGCGGCGCAGGGATTACCCCCACCTGAGGCACAATGCATACCCAACCCACCTCCTGAGCCTGAATTACACAAGGTATCAGAATCTCCATGTCTCTCATCATCAATATCAACCTCATTATTATCGGAATTGAGCCCCTTTGAGGATCTGGTATTCCTCCCAGGCCTGTCCGTAATTGGACAATTACCGACATTTAAATCAGTTCCACAAGAAATCGACGTGGTCTCTGCAGAGATGTGTCCATTGCTTTTGCAGTCTTGCGGAGAACACTTTACAGTAATATCACAAGTCGTCACACCATCAGAACCAAGACTAGGATCAATCTTATGGTCAGCAGCCATAACATCAAAATGACCATTCACAGCATCCTGCTCTTTTTCGTGAACTCGCATGTTGCTATCTCCTAGAGCAATCCCAGTACCTACACCAGACACACACAGATCCAGCAATTAGATGTTCAACATTCTGACCAGGTGGTTGATGAAAAATATCAAGCTGACAATTAGAATAATATTCAATACTTCTCTTCTGCTCTATAGTATTAGGAAACATACCTGATTGATCAAGGGAATATTCATGTTTACTATCCTTGCTGGTAACTGCAGATGAATCATTCAAGCAACAATGGCTAGGAAGAGAAGCGGATTCAACAGCACCAGATCCACAAGTCAATGCATCAGTCTCCTTGCAACAAGTGTCATTTGTATTTCTCAAGCAGCCATGTTGAACATGTGAAGCAGATTCAATTGCAACAACTTCATTGTTTACCTTAACTGCCTGAGATACACTCTCAGTTGTAATATCAGATGTATCATTCAAACAACAATCAGAAAGAACAGGGACCAAATCAAGCTTGGTCAGATCACTGTCTGTCTTCTTAGCAGGAGATGAACAGATCTCATTTGAGGTTTTCAAGCCAAATTCAGACGAACATCTCTCCTCAGAATCCTTGGGCAAGTCATCCACAGTTCGATATTCCTCAAGTTTGGACATAAAACCTATTTAAGTATACAGTGCAAAACAAAATCATCAAGATGAATTTGAAAACCTTAATAACATATTGAATGTGTGCATGGTTAATTACAGAAACACATACTCTCAGACATCATATTTTCTTCATTATGCCCCAGCATCGGTTTCTGTAACATATCAACACCGGGAAAAACCATCAAGTTCATGTTTCTCATCTTTTGCTTGCTTGAACCTTCAAGAGGGCTAAAACCAAAAACAGAAGTCCATGTTTCCCTCAGTTCAGAGATTGCAGGTATGATTAACCTCTCGACGTGTAAAGAGCGAAGAGCCTGAAAATAGGTTATGCCAAAAAAAAAAAAAAAGAACTAGATCAGAATGACGAAAATAGCACAAGATATAAAATGTACAGCAGAACAAATTTAGAGAATGGCTATTGGCAAAAACAGATTTTACTTCAACAAAAAAAAAAAGGAAGATTCAGAAAGAGGAAGGTTCAAATATCTGGTACAAGGAAGCATCCAATCAATGGACAATTTTCTTCCAGAAAGATCTAATGTTCTCTAGACTAGACGACAACTATCTGAAGGTAAACTTTGGACGACAAACAGTAACACCACCAAATAAAACATTTTAGAATAGGCAACGCGAAACTCTCCTGTTACAAGCCTTATTTTTTAGTAGGTAGGGCCCCCACTAATCAAGTTTAAAGACATACAGACATGCACAGAAACAGGGGTAAAAGTTTGGGGCCTTAAACCTTGTAACTAGAAAGCAACCAGAACATCAAAGTAAAGGAGGGGAAAAAGAAAAGGACATTTGATACTAAACATACAGTTTCAATTCCAGTTAGAAGCCGGCGGCACATTCCTTGGCGCCTGTACATGTGCCGGGTGCCGATGAATGGCATCTCCGCCAAAGAATTCCCATGAATCCTATTTGACCAGACAATAACTGAGTTATTAGATTTGAAATTATTAGAAAATGGTACACCTACTGAGAATAGACACCACAACAAGGGATACTAAATAATGTGAAGAGGTATACCTGATGGATGCAACCGCAATAATTTCATCTCCCCTCTCCAGAATTGCAGTTAAGAAGTTACTATAATTCAGTCGATTGAAGTTTGACCTGAAAATAAAAAATAAGTTCCATTATAAAAAAAAAACTATCCTTTCTCAAGTCCAAAGAGTCACATTGAAAACATCTTAGATTTTTCCAGTTGCAAAACACAAAGATACATCAAGTATTTGAGGAAAATGACAATGAGTTAAGACCAATTCCATCGCAACGATAACAACATGACTAGTTAGTAATAATTTTGTAGATTAACATCGCATCACACATAATGTATTGCATTCAATATGAAAATCAACAAACTATCCAAATAACCAGCAGGACATACGAAATCAGAAAAGGAATCAAAATGTCAAAAAAAAAATTAAATAATAATAGAGTCCAGCTAAGACTATTAGAGTAAGATGCTTCATGAGTGCTTACCCAAAATTGTGTACAACATTATGAATGAGATTGACCCCACTTCTGTTGTCAACCACTGGCAAAAAGCACTCATCCATCACGTCTAATGCAACAGCAACCTTGGAATTGCACTCCACCTTCCTTGCCATTCCACTGAGGGAAATATCAGGGCTAACATCGAATCGGTGTATAAAAGACCAGGAAAATCCTTCTTCCAGTTCATGCTTTACCCCAAGAAGCATCTGCAGTTTCTCATATAACTGACAAACAAAACTTGGATCAGTTCTAGCACTTCAAGGTACACACAAGCTGACACACTCCCACTAGACTCCAATATCGTAGACAAAATACAGCATCACAATTTCAAAGCTACTGAAATAGACATCTTGATTTTACTAAGGGCACTGATTAATATGAGATGTATCGTTACAGATTTATGAAATAAAAAAAGTGATCCATTGTTAAAAAAAAAAAGTGATCAAATGAAATGCACCTCCTAAAATATGTTCCAGACCTATGTGAAACCATGTTACAGAATAAGACACATTCTAGCTTATCGGAGCAGTTAAGTAAACAGGATAGAAGTTGAAGCAAAAATTCATCCCATGATACATAAAATCAAGGTATTAAATTTCAAGGAAATACCTATATGAATTATACCAGAAAACAGAATTTGCTATAACATGGAGCAGCAGATAAGAAAATTAGATATTGTCAAGCAACTTCTGAAGGGGAATTAAACTTTCATTACACATCAAAGACATCCTTCAGTCTAGGTAGCTGAAACAGTACCTCTTGGCAACTTCTACCACAAAAGAGCGAAATGCCAGAATCATCATCTATGTTGCCCTCCACCTGAACACAGGATTGGTGATCTACAGCAAATGAAACAGTTAGTGCCAATAAAACTAGCATTTTAAAAATGGAAACTATTACACATCAAACTGGTAAGGAATTAGAGACGGTACATTTCTCCTCGCATAGACAACAAGAAAGTAATGTAGGCATTGAAGCTGCATCATCGTCTTCCTGATATACATTTCCATCAACCTTCCCACAAAGTTTGCACAAACAATACATGCAATGCCAGACCCCAGAAGGGAAGTTCTACCAATAAAAAAAACACAAAATTTGTAAGCCATTGCAATTACAAGATCAATAAATA